>JASANC010002451.1:0-41463 GCA_030248135.1 Theristus sp. LFF4_11 | reverse complement strand
CAGTACCGTGGGCCCAAAAAAATTTTCGTGGGGGGGGGTCTGGAACCGTGGGGGGGTGCCGACCAAAAAGTGAGGGGGGGGGCCAACCTATGGTAACGTGGGACCCCCTCCCAGGGGGTCCCATGGGGGGGGGTCATTTTTTCAAAATTTTCTGTGGGGGGGGGGGGGGTCCACCCCCCCACCCCCCATGAAATTTTTTCGCTTAAATTTGAAAGGAAAAACGCTAAATTTTGCTGCAAAATCTTTTAAATTACAATGAAGATGGTAAATTTATCATATATTCAGCTTATTTTTTGGACTTTATACACAAAAAATCATTATTTTCCAAAAAAAATTTTGGGTGTGCAGAAAATTTTGGGGGGGGGGGGTGTCCGCCAGACAAAATTTCTTGGGGGGTGGGGGGGGGGTGTCGGCCAAATTTTCGTGGGGGGGGGTACGATGGGGGGGTGCCCTGTTTTAGGGGGGGGTGGCACGGTGCCCCCCACCCCCCCCACCCGACGGTCTCGGGTGCTCTGGGGGGTGTACCCCCCACCCCCCCCGCCCACGGTACTGGTCGCGACACCATCAGAAGAATTGATCGAATTTCAAGGCGGTATGTTTGTCTTCACTTTAGCATTAGCTTAGCTGGGGACAATTAGTGACGTTTTGGAGGTCAAAACACAAGAAGAGGCATGGTGACGGTTTGGAAAAGGGGTAATTGAGGTCACCAAAACAAAATCTGCAAAGTTCCGCCATACGGGAGTCATTCGGGAGGCGCTTGCATATCATATGTGGTTCTTCGGACTCCCTGATTGATTTAGCACAACTTTGATTTTTGAAATTTAAAAAAAAAATTAAAAAAAAACAAAAATGACGATTTTTGTTTTTTTTAACAACCCTATCTCGGATGCTCTGGGGGTGTACCCCCTTCACCCCCCCTCGTCTTCGGTACTGCTGAAAATGCCGTTTTTGGCATAATTTTTCGAAAGTTCAACAAAAATTTTCTTTGACTTTACCTTGTCACTTAGTCTTCAACGCTGCAGGTGGTATTCTGGATTGATTTATCGACTGTTTTCAGCCTTGGTGAGTGATGATCGACTCGCGCATTGAAGTACTTGAGCGTCGCAAAGGCCAGTTCAACAAATTCCGATGTCGCTAAGGTGAGATAGAAGCAGAGAACTCACATTTACGCATCGTTTTTCAGGATCTCGAAAGGTGGAAATTGCACTGTCTGCCACTGCAAGCGTAACTTCGTTGGTTGCTCGTTGCTGTTTCGCCTCGTGTCGTCAGCATGATCACACCGGTTTGTTGTGGAACTTGTTTCCATGTTATTTGAGGTGAATTGAGAGGCAAAACACGAGACGTGATGTCGTCGGTGGGAAAATGGGGTCGCCGAAACCAAGTCTGAAATTTTAACCCTCCTCCCATATGAGTGGGGGTCATATGGTAAGTCGGTGGCTCCTCAGATGGTGATATTCGGACTCCCTGAAAAATTCTGAACAACTTTCATTTTTAAAAAAAAATTTATCAAAAAAAATTTTTTTTTTAAAAAGAAAAAAAATACAAAATTTTTTTTTCTTGACATCTCTACCCCACCCCCCCTCGTCTTCGGTACTGCCCCCACCCCCCCTCGTCTTCAATACTGCGCCCCAACCCCCCGGCTCTGGAACAACTATGTTTATCTTATAATCAGCAGGCATCAGCTCTCGCTAGAATTCCACAAGAAAAAGATTTCAATCATAAAACGAACAGAAAAAATGATTGGGTTGTCGTTGAACGAATTATATGCTTTGAACAGGTGCTGGCAGTGTTTAAGTTTTGGAACTTTTTTCAACTAAACAGTCTCGAAAACGAGTACTGGTAGTTTTCTGTCGCTTCGCAGCTTATTGGCGGCAGCTGACGAGCGGACGTTTGAGCAGATTTCGGCTGTGTTTTTCCGCGAGTTCGCGAAAGAAGAGTTTCTTCGAATTGGTGAGTGGTTTCGTTGTGAATGGAAAATGGAATGGACGCAAGGAGGGAGGGGACACGGTACGGACTCGTCAAAGACCTTTCGAAGAACACATTATTTTTGCAGTCTTTATACAAAGAATCATCTCACAGAGTACTGGATGGTTCAGGAACGGACATGGAAAGAAGGGTGATGGGTGACGACATGACCCACACACGCGACTGCAATGTTTCAGTTTTATGTGTCGATTTGCAGTTTATTTGAGGAGTTTTTGACAAACGGTGCAGGTATGTCTGTGTCGGCGTTGCTCGCAGAGCCGGATTTGTTGCCGAAACCAACGCAGCGATTGACCGCCTGCTATTTGCTGATCGAAATGACCAAACAAGACCCACTGCAGAACAATCCGTTCGCTGCGGTGCTGTTGAAAATATTGGTCCGTTAGTTTCTTGTTTTGTCATTTTTGTGTCTGGCGAATTCGATATTTCATTTCTTGTTTTGTGTTCTCTTATAGACATTCAGGCTGGTGCTACCGATGAACATGCTCCAAATTCGAATGCATCCATTTCTTTTCATTATCAGTTGCTTGCTGCAATGGTGTGCCTGACTGTAAACTGTTTAGGAAAACTTCTGTTATTTATAAGCGGTTCTCTCAATGTCAGGAATCCCCGAAACCAACCCTGACTGTAAACTGTTTAGGAAAACTTCTGTTATTTATAAGCGGTTCTCTCAATGTCAGGAATCCCCGAAACCAACGAACAAATCCGAACTAATGAGCAGCTATCCATCGTTGTCGCTGCAAGAGCGCGTCTTCCTCACGAATATTTTGTTTGGTCGCGGCGCCAGAGAGGTGAACAGTAATTTTAAATGCAGTATGGTGTTTCAAAAAAACACTTTTCGTTGAGTTTTTTCCCACCGACTGCACACAGCAGAAGCTGCAAAGAAACTGTCTGTCCCAACAGGTGCTGAACTCTGTGGATGGAGGGGCGAGCCAATATGCCAACGAGAGAGGGGGGAGGAGAACCTTCATTTTTCTTTTGATGTATGACTTTCGCAAATCAATCTGATGAAAACAAAAAAGCAACAGTTTCAGCTGTCAAAACGGACGCCGGAGCAAGTGCTAGCACTCGATACATCCGCATTTCCGGTGGGTGTGAAATACAGCAGTTGATTTTCTGATGAATGCAGGTGAAGTGACGAATTGTGTGTAAGAAAAACGGTAAAAAACAAAACGAACAAACAAAGTTTTTTTTTATTTTTCTGCGGCACACAAAAACAACGCCCAAGGAACGATGACACCATTTTTGTCGGTGCATCGCAAACGCAAGCCCCAACCATCAATGTTGCGATGTTTGTTGTTGTTGTTGTTGTTGTTGGGAATTTCGCGAGGGCTAACCCAGAAAAGCGTACAGAACGCCGTCGGGTAGGGCGCCCATCGAATTTCCGTCATTAAGTGCCTATACACAACCCTCGGCGGGGCTCGATCCCCCGAGCGCACAGACAACGAGTCCAACGCACTACCACCAGGCCACGAGCGGTGACAAGCCCAGTTGCAGCAGCGTACAAGCAAACCCCATCGACCAGCATCACCATTTTTTTGCAGCCAACCACGCCGGATCTGTCGCTTTTGAACGCGGCTGTCGCTGAGCAGCGGAGCAAACTGCCGGCGTCCGTGCGTCACGCGTTCCCGGCGACGCTCAGGGCGCCCGATCCGCAAGCCGCCGCCGATCCGTTGGTTTTTTTTGGTGTTTTTTTGGAGTTTTGCAATTTCTCACGCACACACGTTGCCGGTGTGTTTTTTTCTTTCAAATCTTTTGTGCTGGTTTTGAATAAAACGGCCACAACAGCACTGTCAGCCGATTCCACCGGATTCCACTTTGACAGTTGTTTTATTGTCACACACGTGAATGAGAAACTCTATTTCGTGGCGTTCATCATGGAACTTCACCTCTTCGATTTGTCATACAAGACAATTCGTTCCACCAATTTGCACCATTATTGTTCGAATTTATCTGCAAATAAAATCCATTTTTTCTTCAGCCAATACTCAGAGCAGCAGGCGTTGCTAAAATCGTGCGAACAGTTCATCACAGGTTTGGAAAAAAATCCGTTTCGTACCTCTTGTCGAACTCTATATTATAGGTAATCAGCTGATTGGTTGCTAATCACGTGATGCATACTTTCTGTGCAGAAACTGCTGTGAAGCGGAGTCGATTTGCACAAAAAAGTATGCATCACGTGATCAACAGCAACCAATCAGCTGATTCCCTGTGATTCAGAGTTCGACTGTATCAAGCAATTGATCGGATGCATTTTTGCGCTTGCTACGCAGATTGGTCGTTTCGGCGTGATTCACCCAGTCAGTGTTCCGAGATGTGACTGTTTCAAACACGCATAATTTTTGTAAATTTTTGAATTTCAGGCACTGACGCCCCGGGACACCATGCGGTTCGCCCCTCGTTTGCGCGGCTGATGCCGCCCCTGCACACCTCGGACGAGGACGTGCGGTGTTGTTTTGTTTGTTTTTTTTACGATTCACCGATTGGTTGGACTAGGTCGCTGCACAGTTATTGGTTGTGTTCAGTCTGTCTATCTGTTGTGTGGTCTGGTCTAATACGACCTTGAGATGTGTACCAGAGTGCAAAGGCGCATGATATGGACAGGACTGTACCGCAATCGGTTGTTCTGTTTGAATGCAACTAGCTGATTTGCTGCGTTTTTGAATTCACCTGCAGCCGTTTCAATCAGCGCGCTGCTTTGATAATCCATGATGAAATCTGTTTTTTTTCAATTCAGTATATCTGGTTGCAACCAATCGACTTTGAGGCGCTTCAGCCGGTGTGGTGTTCCGATATGTGCACGCGAGATGAACCAGAAACAACGGGGCAACAGAAGCGACAAGAGGGGGACAATGGTGGTGCAGGGTTGGCCAGTGAGCCGCAGGACGCCACGGTGAGCTGGACTATTGTCATTATTATGGGGCACTTTCAGATAAGGTTCATTGATAATTCACTGCACTCTGACGAATGATCAGACACTTACATTACATTAGTTTACAACAGTTACATCGCGCGTGTGACAGCGTGGAAAACAAACGGTAACACCTTACACGTGAAAACCTGTTGAGTAGAGCCGAAGAAAAAAGAGTGAAAGAAAACAATTCAGATTAGACTAATTAGAGCAAAAAAACGAAAAACATGTTCGAGTAGAGAAGTGTGGCGTCTTCAGACTAGGACACTCAATCTTTCTAGATGGCACAATCCAACTCAAGCCATCAGCTGAGCAGCACTGTCGGTAGCGCTGTGGAAGACACAACAGACTCGACTGCAACAACAACAACAACAACAACAACAACAACAACAACAACAACATTCACCGACACCACCACAACAACAGACGAGCAAACGGCCAGCCTTCTGTCCACATCCACCACGAATACGGACGCAACGACGGCCACATCAACGACGTCCTCGACGACGGACGGCGCCGCTCAGAAGCAGCCAGATTATGACGCGATCCAGTTGACGCAACGTGCCTTGAGCGGACAGTTGCAGTTGGCCGAGTCGAATTGGTTGATTGATCAGTTGAGGAACGACGAGACGATCGTGCAACGGGTGGGCATGACGCCGGATAAGGTGAGGGGGACACGGCTGAAGCGGTTGTTTTTAAGGGGTTGCCGTCAGAAATGTGTGAAGAGAAGTGGGAAAGTGCGGACCTTAGAGACCCAGTTTTTTGTCTTGGGTGACTCAGACTTCTTTGGCCACGTCGTGACTGTGTTGATGAATGTCGTCAGTACTTTTTTATTTAGCGTTAAGTCATGTTGGTCACTCACTCCGCTCTATTCTAACGTAGTCATGTAGTCATGTAGTAAACAATTACATGAATCAAATCTTCCTTTTTCAGTGAAAACTTGCCTTTTTTTGTTCAGCTTCCGAAACTCGTCGAGGACAATCCAATGGTGGCCGTTGAGGTGCTCCTGATTCTGCTGCCGTCCAAAGAAATCACCGAGTTTGTTGTTGTTGTTGTTGTTGTTTTCATATTTTTTTCGATCGTGTGCGTATTTTCGATGGATTTCTATTGTCGTTGTCGTTGCAGATACTTTGAAGCGTTGATCAACATGGAGCTGTCCGTGCACGGAATGGAGGTCGTCAACCGGTTGACGTCGGTTGGTGCTTTTTGTCAAGGTTTATTCATTCAAGCCGTCATACCGAGACAGTCACTTCAACACGTGAATGATAACAAGAACAGGTTTTCTGAGACAGCACGTCGCGTGAAACGTCAAGCTACACGAGCTAGCTTAGCTTACCATGCGCTCAAGTTGACCTCGCTGTCTGTCTGTTCGTGTATGCGTACAGTCGAACTCTAAATTATAGGGAATCAGCTGATTGGTTGGTGATCACATGGTGCGTGTTTTCTGTGCAAGCGTCTTGGATGGAGCGTCGTCTGTCTTCTTGCACAGAAAGCACGCATGCACGTGACCACCGACCAACCAATCAGTTGATTCCCTATAATTTCGAGTTCGACTGATCCATTCTCACCAGCTCACAGCACAAACGAGCCGACCAATCAGCACCTGCTGCGCATTCAGCCAATCAGCGCGCCCGCATTTCCCTCTAGTCTAAACTGCAGATGGTGGACGTGCCGGAGGAGTTCCTGAACGTGTACGTGACGGAGTGCATACAGGCGTGCGAGAACATCAAGGACTCGCCGTTCACGCAGAACCGACTGGTGCGCATGGTCTGCGTGTTCCTCAGTTCGCTCATTCGCAATCGACTGATCAATGTGAAGGCAAGCGGAACTTGTGCTTTTTTCGCCTGGTGCACATTTCAGTCACTGCCTTCTGTTTGTAATGTGACTGATGTTTTCATTGATCATGACTGCGCCAGAAACTTGAGTTGTTTGGGTCTCCGAACTACATGCTGTTCATACAGTTTTGTCGGAGTTTCCTGGTTTTTCGCGAAATGCAATGGAATGGAAATAGTGAGTTGTTGGTGGGAGTTGCATTTGCTTGGTGGACTGCAGACACGTGTGGTGAACCTTACAAAACCTTTTTTCGTTTAACCAATCAAAACAATGCGCTCCGATACAAATGTAGCGCCCAGCCAATCAGCAGCGACCCATTGTAATTCTTGCAGGATCTCTACATTGAACTGCAAGCGTTCTGCATCAACTTCAGCGGCGTGAAAGAGGCGGCCGCGCTGTATCAGACCGTTCAAATGATGAGTCCGGAACGCGAGAAAGAAACGGAATCATGATAGTTTTGTGCTTCGTTTTTTTTCTTTGCGGAAATTATGCCGGTATTGTTTTGTATATATTCGAGGCTGGCATACAAACTTGCGCAACTCGCTGATTGGCTGCAGTACAGTTGAATCTGTCCATTGTGTTACATGGTGCAACGTTTGTTCAATTGCCACAAGTGCACCACATACATAATGAAAACAACTCTTCCAGATCACTGATCTCGGCAAGTTGCCTGAATTTGTGTGTTCTGAATCTGATGCTCAGCCGAGTGAACCTGTTTTTCGATCCATTTTTTTATTTACATTCTATTAGAAAACCCTGTGATGATACTGGTTGGTTTCAGTTAGAGTTGAACTGCTATTTGTAATGTAGATGAAACTGGGGATGGTAAAAATCGAAAGGAAATCATAGAGTGTGGATGTGCGAATGAAAGACGATGTGATATTGTCAGAAGAACACTGGAATAATGATGATGTGTATCCCAGGCCTAAAAAAGAGTTCATATTATTGGCTGAAATTTTACACAACAAATGGCAACAAAATGACTGTTAAGTAATGCAAATTTATTAATGCAGTCACGCACGACATCGAAGCGTTTTTTAAAAAATTGACGTTTTTCATCACCCTGTATATTCAGAATCCGCAATGGTAAAATGGTCAATCATGAGCTGTCAGCTCTTCCAATCGGGTGGCTTCCCCCTTGCACTTGTCCATCGAAGGCATTGGCCGCAACAGCAGCACATTCGGACTGTTGTGTGATTGCTCGTTCACGGCTGCAGTTTGTGGTGTGGTGAAGAAATGCAAAAGACCTGTCATTAATCATCATCGCTTTTTTCAACAACAATCTCACTGGAAGATAATTTTGATGATCGACACAGAAGAAAAACTGTTTTTTTAGCACCGTTCCTTGGGAATAAATGTTGTGGTCGTCCCCGGAACACACAGACAAGAGGCCAAGTCGAAAGCGCTGCCCCCAGGCCACGAAGGTTCACATATGTTTTCCAAACGTACATTTTACGCACCTGCTTTCTTGTATGCCACCGCAGTCAAATTGCCGGACACGATCAACTCCACCAGATCACCCGGGTCAAACATCTGAGTTGTTTTTTTTGTTTTGTAAATTCTCATCAAATCATTTCGTTCTATCTGGTTCTGTCTAATGCACAATGCACTTTGCAAATGACAGGCACGGAACTGAGAAACAGAGTTTACATGTCACACATACCTAATTAAGACATTACTTCATGAATCTGCCGCCGCAACCACAAACCAACCATATACACCGTATCATTTTCGTCCGTGACGCACTGCAAGCGATGCGCGGCGTCGTGCATCAGTCGCATCTTCGTGAACAGCGTCCAATCGTTCGTGTCACCGGTCGGACACCAGACGGAGTGGTTCGCACGCACGTTCGACAGGAAATGCTGCACAATGCAATGAAACAAACAACGTGCATTCATGAAGTTTAATAAGAAAACACAAAGAGCACTTATTCTGTATATGCTTTCGTGAATGCGTGAAAAGTCGCATAGCTACGATTCACAGTTGCTTGTGCTAATGATGCAAACGAATTTACGTATAACTTTTTTTTAACTAGCAAATTGACCCGTACCTACGGCACGGTTAGCTGATAAATACAACTATTATTTTTGAGTTGGTTTTCCCTTTTGACCTTGCCCACGACGCGGACTCAAAATGCATTGCATTTTGATTTTGAGCTGCTTTAACCGACGGTTGTTGATTTACCATAGAAATGATCGCTCACTTTTAAAGCAATCCGTCGATGCTTTTACTTTTTTAAAAATCACAGCATTTTTTTGTTGTTTAAGCCGTGTTTTTTGTCAAGCAACATGCTTTTGCTGATTTTATTGCTGTCGATTCAATCGTAACCTGATTTACTCACCATAACACTGATTACTGTGTGGTTTGGTATTCGCTGTTTCAGCATCAATCAAAGCGACACATAAGAAATAACAGATATCTAACAATCAAAACTGCACTGTCATTCAAAATATGAAAAACAATCTTTTTTAATCAGCAACAAACAACTGTCATTCCCTATTAAAGTATCAAAATCAATTCACGCATTTATTAGCTTTTCAATGTCGCTTATTTGTCCTTTCATTCTTTGTTAATCAGCTGCATTCCACTGTCCTTCCCGTTTAAAATATCAAAAAAATCTCCTTTGATCAGCAACAATTAACAGCCGTTCCCGCTCAAAGTTTCAGAAATAAATCTTGTTTGGTTAGCTTTTCAATGTCGTCAAGCATCTTTCAATCGCCATTCCTGTTCAAAAAAATGTCGTTTGATCAGCAACAATTAACTGATACCGGTTTAAGTTTTTGATTCAGTTTAAGATACAGGTTTAAGAAAAGTAATCTGCTTCAGTCAGCTGTCATTTCTGAATAGGCAATACTTTTCGAAATACCCATTGGAAAGCGCCCGCTTTTGACTTGGTAATGGTTTTTTCCCGCTTACCCTAACCTAAGCCAGACCTTTTAGAGTGTAAATGTCAAAAAGGCAACACTTCTGAACAATTGTTGCAAAACGCCAACTTTCGTCTTGATAAGTTGCTTCTTTTCCCGCTTACTCTAACCTAAGCCAAGCCTTTTAAAGTTTAAATGACAAAAAATGCAAAACTTTTCTGAATATTCGCTGCAAAACGGCCACTTTTGTGTGGTATGTTTACTACTTTTACCTTTAACCCTAACCTTAGCCAAGGATTTTGATAGAATGGAAATGACAAAACAGCAACATTTTACTGGATACCCGTAGCAAAGCTCACCTAAGCCAAGCCTTTTAAAGTTTAAATGACAAAAAAATGCAAAACTTTTCTGAATATTCGCTGCAAAACGGCCACTTTTGTGTGGTATGTTTACTTCTCTTACTTTTTACCCTAACGTTAGCCAAGGATTTTTGATAGAATGGAAATGACAAAACAGCAACATTTTACTAAATACCCGTAGCAAAGCTCCCGCTTTTGTTTTGAATGTTTACTTCTTTTCCCCGCTTACCCTAACGTAAGCCAGTTCTTTTTGATCGAGTGCAATACAAAGCAACACGTTTCTGAGTATCCATTGTCTAAAACGGTCGCTTTTGTTTTGTTATGTAGTTTTTCTATCCGAAGTGACGCATTTTCTATGATAAAAAAATGAAGGAAAAAGCAACGATGTTCTACATTTTACTGAATACCCGTAGCAAAGCTCCCGCTTTTGTTTTGAATGTTTACTTCTTTTTCCCGCTTACCCTAACCTAAGCCAGTTCTTTTTGATCGAGTGCAACAAAAAGCAACACGTTTCAGAGAGACCAATGTGTAAAACGGTCGCTTTTGTTTTCCTATGTAGCTTTTCTATCGTAAGTGACGCATTTTCTGTGATAAAAAAACAAATGAAAAAAGCAACGATTTTCTACATTTTACTGAGTACCTGTTGCAAAGCTCCCGCTTTTGTTTCGAATGTTTACTTCTTTTCCCCGCTTACCCTAACCTAAGCCAGTTCTTTTTGATCGAGTGCAACAAAAAAACTCGTTTTTTTGTGAAAAACACTCAATCGTCTACAATGGAGTCTTTGCAATTCTTACGATTGTCTCGCTTGTTGGTTGTCGCTCTTGAGCAAAAGGCATCATGATGACTAAAGCCATGCGGAATGACGACTTCAACTTTGCATTGTCATTAGAAAATAAAGTACCCATTGTGAAAAACGGTCGCTTTTGTTTTGTTATGTAGCTTTTCTATCCTAAGTGACGCATTTTCTATAATAAAAAAATGATGGAGAAAGCAACGATTTTCTACATTTTACTGAATACCGTAGCAAAGCTCCCGCTTTTGTTTCGATTGTTTACTTCTTTTCCCCGCTTACCCTAACCTAAGCCAGTTCTTTTTGATCAAATGCAAAAAAGCAACACGTTTCTGAGGCTCGTGTGCTATTCCGGCCCGCGAAATTCCGGCCCGAAGAATTCCGGCCCGCTCATTCCGGCCCGAAGAATTCCGGCCCGAAGAATTCCGGCCTGAAGAGTTCCGGCCAGACAATTCCGGCCCGAAGAATTCCGGCCCGAAGAATTCCGGCCCGGAGAATTCCGGCCCGATGAATTTTCGCCAGCACGAACAATATTAAAGCACACGAAGTGATTTTTGGTAATAAAATATCAATGTTCACGCCGTGAATAAATAAATTCATACAGCTAGTTTGAAGCTTTGTTAGCCGTGTAGAATTATACCTGAGTTTTTTTGTTCCAGCAAGTTGAACATCTTCTACTATACTAAAATAATACTTTGTCTGTCTGTCTGTCTGTCTGTCTGTCCGTCCAACTTTTTGCTATTTAAGGCAGAGAAATCCAAATGTTGCTATCACTTTTTAACAATTTTTCTATGCGAATCATTTTCTCTCTTTTGGTTTTCAACAACGAGTCATCATGATTCATTCAGTTCTTTCCTCAACGTTACGTCGCAATGGTCAGGTCAGGTTGGTTGGTAGTTGTGGTGTAAAAAGATGAGATTATAACGTGCGGGAACGAATTGCTCTAAAGAAGCGATTATCTCACAGAATGGACGGCACATCCGATTATGATCGATAGCAAGAATTGGAAAAACGGGTCTCCCAATAAAACGAATTTGCGACTTTGAAAAACCAACAGTAACGAAATCGGCTATTGCTTTTTTCACACAAAATTTGTTTTCCTGTGAATAATCTCATATTTTTTCTGAACAAATACACGGGTAACGTTGATGCGAAACATTGGATCAAAGCAAATTGAAACAGGTCATAAAGATCGATTGTGACAGCACAAAACAAACAGCAGTTTTTACAAGATTTTACCAAAATTCTGTGATTTTCAAAAAGCAAAATTGTGGTAAACGCAAATTTGCAATTTTGAAACAGCAGAAACTGAAATCGTATTGTTTAAAAAACATTGTTGTGCAAAAGCGGGCTTACTATAAAAAACACAAATGAGATTGTGCAAATAAACGGGTATCGATTCCGGCCAGTTTTGTAAAATAAAAAATAAACGGGCCTCTTTTGGTCAAACAGCGATTTTGAAAAATGAAATTGTCAAACAATCAAGTAACGTTTGGACAATTTCCAGTCCGTGATGCATCATTATTAAAAGAGGTGCATGTGCAGTAGCGGTGGCCCCTGCCCTATAACACAGGAAAGAAAAAAAATGCAAAAACTAAATTGATCATTTTCACCTTGTAAAAAAGGCTTGGCTTTGGATTGGGTTTAGGATTAGGAACCCACAACGACTCACTGCAAGCAACCTCTGATCAGAAATTAAGAAAACCACTTTTAAGAATGTATACAAATCATTTCAGTCAACCAGAAAAAATCAGAAAAAAACTAAACAAACCGTAGTTTTTACAAGATTTTAACTAAAATTCTGTGACTTCAAAAAGCAAAATTGTGAACACAATTTTGCAATTTTGAAACAGCAGAAACTGGAATCATATTGTTTAAAAACATTTTTGTGCAAAAAGCGGGCTTACTATGAAAAACACAAATGGGATTGTGCAAATAAACGGGTATCGATTCCGGCCAGTTCTGAAAAATCTAACGGGAACGACTTGCCTTTAACCGAGGTTTACTTAACTAACCGAGAACAAACGTGAGCAGCAAATTCAATTAGTTTAGAAAAAAATTTTCAGCGGTTGCAAAATCAGCGAAACAGAGTTATTACATAATCATTTTTGACATAGAATTGACACCGAATCGAAAAGCTTGAAAACAAACATTTGAAAAGCACTTTTAAAAATTGAGCGGGTTCTCGAGATAAAAACAAAAGCAGAACGCTTGGCCCAAACAATAAACGGTATCAACGAATTTAAACGCTTGAAAGCTTTGGTTAAAAAAATCAACACGTTTCCCGTTTCAGGAAAACAGAAACAAACAAATGTCGATAAATCCGCGGGTGCGCACCTTGCTGTTAACAAAATCGCATACATATTTTACCCGGGCCGAAGGCACGGGTCAACTGCTAGTAATGACTTGTGATACTGCACTAGTGCCCCCCCCCTCGAAATTTGCTGGACACTCCACCCAGCAAAATTTGCTTGAAATGTTTTGAGACACCGAAAAAAAGTCACGTTTGAAATAACGAAAATGCAAACCAGCCAGCAAGATTACGCAAGTCAAAAAAATGCAGAAATAATATCAAGAAGGACAAAACACACAGCACAAACAAAAATCAGTTCATAATTGATGGTTCGTGATAAGAAAAATAATCTTTTTGTTAATTATTTTGGAAAAAAGGTTCCTCTTTCTAAAAAAATCAAACAAGACAAACATTTTTTTGAACATCATTGAAAATACACTGTAACATGTGAACATCGATATTTTATTACTGAAAAATCACTTCGTGTGGTTTAATATTCTTCGTGCTGGCGAAAATCCATCGGGCCGGAATTCTCCGGGCCGGAATTCTTCGGGCCGGAATTCTTCGGGCCGGAATTATCCCAGGCCGGAATTCTTCGGGCCGGAATTCTTCGGGACGGAATTCTTCGGGCCGGAATGAGCGGGCCGGAACTCTTCAGGCCGGAATTAGCGGGCCGGAATTGTACCACCCCCCGTTTCTGAGTACTCATTGTGTAAAACGGTCGCTTTTGTTTTGTTATGTAGCTTTTCTATCTTAAGTGACGCATTTTCTATGAAAAAAAAACAAATGAAGGAAAAAGCAACGATTTTCTAAATACTCGTTCTAAACACCGACTTTATAAAAAATCTACCTTGTGAAAAGAGCGATTAACTTGCAAGCGATTGTTTTAAAAACTCGTTTTTTGTGAAAAAACTCCATCGCCTACAATGGAGTCCTTGCAATTCTTGTTTTCTGAATATTCGCTGCAAAACGGCCACTTTTGTGTGGTATGTTTACTACTCTTACCGTTAACCCCAACCTTAGCCAAGGATTTTTGATAGAATGGAAATGACAAAACAGCAACATTTTAGTGAATACCCGTAGCAAAGCTCCTGCTTTTGTTTCGAATGTTTACTTTTTTTCCCCGCTTACCCTAACCAAAGCCAGTTCTTTTTGATCGAGTTCAACAAAAAGCAACACGTTTCTGAGTGTCCATTGTGTAAAACGGTCGTTTTTGTCTTCCTATGTAGCTTTTCTATCGTAAGTGACGCATTTTCTGTGATAAAAAACAAATGAAAAAAGCAACGATTTTCTACATTTTACTGAGTACCCGTAGCAAAGCTCCCGCTTTTGTTTCGAATGTTTACTTCTTTTCCCCGCTTACCCTAACCTAAGCCAGTTCCTTTTGATCGAGTGCAATAAAAAACTCGTTTTTTGTGAAAAACACTCCATCGTCTACAATGGAGTCCTTGCAATTCTTACGATTGTCTCGCTTGTTGGTTGTCGCTCTTGAGCAAAAGGCATCATGATGACTAAAGCCATGCGGAATGACGACTTAAACTTGTATTTGCATTGTCATCATTAGAAAATGGAGTATGAGTATTCAGCTGATGATGACTTAAATAGCAAAATTGGCTCAAACTTGTAAATTTTAATAGCCAATCAACGTAGCGGAACGGACCTGACTTACATACACAGTTACTATCTTAGTATTATAGATAGATTTTACAATTCGACTCGCAACAGTAAACCGACTTTCTGTTTAGCCGATTTCTTCCCGTAAACAAATGGTGAATGTCGAATCAGTCACACCAAACTGACATTTTAGTGCCTGTACTTTGACAAACGGGCGTTTTTAAAGCAAATGACGTCATTTTAGTCCGGACACGTTTGAATAAATCTACAATACCAAACCAATTATCCTCCAAAAGCTCGACCAACAATAAATTCACCTGCATATCATTCACGATTTCCTTGGTTTTGTAGTCAATCGACCACGGTAACGCAGAGATCAACACGCTGACGATCATAAAACAGCAGTAGGCGGCTGCCTGCTTGCAAAACAATAATGCTGCTGAAATGCATTCGTAATCTCAAACAAAACACAGTGCACTCTGTTAGGGCGCATTCATGTTGCAGTATTTAGTGACCGCACTGCAATGATCGCACTGCGCGGGCACTAAATACTGCAACATGAATGCGCATAACACAGCAATAACACAGCAATGTTGCACAGTCGCAAACACAAACGTTCATCTCAGCTCACCTCTAAATACAGCAGCAGCCCAAGGCGCTCACTTCTACTGGTCATCTTGTTGATCATGATGATGACTGTAGAACGATGAGACAATGGAAAAGTGTATCGGGAAAACAGTGCAAAGTTTCGTGTATTCAATGGAAATCAATGCTGCGAAAAATATGGCGTATTTATTAGGTAAACAAGGGCACTGTTTGCATTGTGTGATCCAAAATATCACTTACCGTAAAGTCTTGCATATAAGGTTCCTCCCACTTATAAGACCCCCACCCAAAAGTGGGCGGAGTGTCACACGGCGGGAAACCAAAAAATTTAAAATTTTGACATGGTCGAAATCCTATTCCGTTTATAAGGCCCGGAATTCCTAATGTTCGCTTTATAAGACCTCCTCCCACGTATAAGGCTGTCTCACGAAATTCCACCTTTTTTCAGAAATTTTTGATTTTCAAATTTATATAAGACCTTATATGCATGCAAGACTTTACGGTAGTTAGAAAATCAGTGTAATCAGAGTGGTGGTCTAGAAGCAGTGGGTGCACACGGCTCGTTAACCGTCTAACGGTGCATTCATGAAACAGTATTTAGTGACCGCGTAGCTATATTTTAACACAGCTACGCGTCACTAAATATTGTTTCATGAATGCCGCATGAAGAATTTTCCAGGAAGAAAGCCAACGGGCTTGTGCTGGTTTGTTTGAACCTGCATGTATCAGTTTGTAAGTATCAAGTGTACAGGTGGTGGTGGCATCCAACAATCGCACATCGTTTCAGTTCAGTGGTGTGATTTTGTGCCGACCTCACATCACCAATGAACCGTCAAGCCATGTTGCTCCCAAAGCACTTGATTTGCACCCAAAATGTTTTACTCCTTCAGTCACAGCACTGAAAATGATTGCACACACACACAGGTGAAATGATATCGGTTGCACTGCTCCATCAGATTATGATTGAATAGAATCGGGCATCGAAATTTCAAGGCACAAACGTGTATGGCCTATTTTTTTAAACGTGTCCCACTGAAATGACGTCATCCCCCAATTATTCCTTTTTTTTTCCCCCCCCCCCCCCCCCCCCTTTTCCCCCGTTTTTTCCCCCACACAAAGGGTGAGTGGCGACACAGCCCCCCCACCCCGAAATTTTAGTGCCTGTACTTTGACAAACGGGCGTTTTTAAATAAAATGACGTCACGTTAGTCCGGACACGTTTGAATAAATCCACAATAAAAATGTGCTAGCAAACATGGTAAAAATAATACAATGGTGATTGTATTGTTGTGTTTGAGAAAAAGCTCATGCACACAGTTTTACACTTGAAAACACAAACCTGCCGCGCTGATTGGCTGAGTCAGTTTGAAATGTAGCCAATCAGCAGGTCGCATGTTCGACTGTGTAATCATTGCTTGAAAAAAGCCTCAATAACAAACTTGGTTCATACGGCTCACCAAATCACCCCAAAAAATAATAAAATCGTACCCTAAATTGTTCACGCATGAGATTATTATGTCCCAAATTGCATAGGATTTGGACAAGAATAACAACAACAAGAACCCAAAAAATAAAACACATGACATGTTGAATTAATAAGTAGAATGTCCCCAAATTTGACGATTTTTGGTATGGTGAAACGAAAAATAAAGCACCACTGATAAAACTAGAGTTGGTGAGTGTATAAAATATTGTTCCTTTCGACTATCAATCAGTCTGACTGAAACCAAATTCGAAAAACAAGATAAAATTGACTAACATGACAAGTCAAAGGTTTTCAACAACGTTTTGAAACCATACTATAAATTTGATCATGAAAAAACACACACGTAGAAAAACGAAACTAAAGCTGACATGGTAAAACAAAAGTAGCCTTTTTGTCCACACAGTTACTGGCAGACAAAGTCACTTAAAGTGATATTGCAAAAAACGAGGGGCAATGACTGTTAGTGAGAATCTGAGAAATAAGAGTGACAGTCAAAACAAATTTTTAAATATGCAACGAGAAAAACTCTGAATCTGGACATTCAAACTCCCGCACGCTGATTGGCCGCACCAAAAACCTACTGCGACCAACCACCTAGCACAAACCAAGAAATGCAACCAATCGGCCCAGTCAGTGACAACAACACCGATATCTCAACCACACAAACGATCTGCAGTCCAACTCAATAACATATCCAACTAGCTGATTGGTTGGCGATCACGTGATGCATGCATTCGGTGCAAACCAAACTCCGCCTCCACAGCCATTCATGCACAGATTGTATGCAATCAGCTAGTTGGATGTGTTAATATTTGAGTTTGACTGTGTATACAATAAATAGAACCCAACAGCCAGCAAAAAAAACAACAAGTGCGCACCAAAAGCACCCAACGAAACAGCACCAAACTAGCAGCCAGTCACGGATTTATGAAGGAAACGCCGACGTAGCGAACGCCGCTCGTTGTCGGCAAGCCCTCGTGGAGGTGCGTCAGGCGGCCGGGGAAGATCAACGACCAGCCGACCTCGTGGTCGAGCACCGTGCAGTTGTAGCGCACGAAACGGACGCCGCCGCCCTGCAATTGGGCAAAAGTTGCAGAAATGGGCAAAAAAGGTCCGTACTCCCTGCACGTGGGTCATTTGCTTGCAATTGAGTGATTTGAAATTCAAGAACGCTGATTAGTTGCAAACAGGGGCGTTATGCGACCAATCAGCGCGCTCCGACACTCATTGCTACTTTATCTAGTGCATCCCGGAGTCCCTGACATATACCATTCGACAACCACCACCACATAACATTTGCAGTTAAATCCGGCATTGCGGAACAACGACTGGCTGCCGGCTGTACCACGCTCGAGCGACCAATCAATCAGCGCAGCACTTAAATCAATCAAATCAAAGTTCACTGTTTTCAACTCATCATCAAGGCAGACCAAAAAAGCACTTTTCCCAAACACACCACATCAACAGAACAGAACCCAGCAGACCAACCTGAAAGTCCTTGCCGCGTTCATTCAAGGCCAAATCGATGCTGTACGTGCTGGCGTCATGGTGCGGACGCAGGAACGATTGTTCGTCCGGCTTGTAGCGAACCACGAACATCATCGTTGATTCGATCGGCTGTACGAAAGAAAAAATGTTGGTGGGTGGTTGGTTTTCCATAATTCGATCTGCTGTTTTTTTGCTCAATTTCCGATGTTGGTGCTTGTTTGGTCGATCATTGCAGAAGACCATGCGTTTTCAGCAAAATGCAGGAGAAGTCATTCGATACTGGAATGTACGCGAAACTTCACGAATTCGTGAAACTCATACCCCCCTAGGGTTAGGGGGAAAAAATCCGGATTTTTTTTTAAATTAAAATTTTTTTTTTAAATTTTTTTTTACAAGTTAGGTTTGTTCGAAGCGTCTCGTCGAGCTGAGTTCATCTAGACTATTTTCAGAACGATCCGGAAAACTATAAGAGCGAAAATCGTGTTTTATTGAAATTATGTCCATTTCATAGAGGGAAAGTTGCATTTTCAACAGTAAAACAGGACAATTTTCGACGTGTACTTAAATATTGAACCGTTCTTAGTTGTTCCTCTTTAGAAAATTACCAAAATTTGACTGTGTTCAAAAATTCCTGTTTGCTGTAGCTAAGTCGGCAACCCCTGTCGACCCGGTGGCCCCCCCCCCCCCCCCCAAGACACTTACTTTCAGGTTCAACCAGCTATGCTATCTGCCACATGGCGAGAGCCCACTCTTCAAATCATCGTATCGAAAACACGTACCATGATTTCGCGATCACGTTGCGGGCAACTGACAGACGCAAATTTAACACGTTAGTTTAGCTCAGCACGCAAGTTTTAACATGTGGCCATGTTATCGGGTATCTGAAAAACGGTCGTGTGATGTGGTATTAACCAACATCTCCGCTCCAATTGTTTAACAATATATCGCACAACTCCATTGTAGACCTATAACATACGCCAATCAACAAAATATCATGTTCATCTCATGGCCTACCGACTGAAAAAACATGTTCTAAGTTGCAAGAAAACGATTTCTGAAACGATATTTCAATTCAGTTAAGTCATTTCAACACTAAAAATTGACTCTAGAAGTCATCCAAATCGAAAAACATGGAGTACGTCGGTCAAAATGACCAAATAATGACATGTACCTAAGCACACAAAGAAGTTGGGAAGAAAATTTGGTTTGAACTTTCAAAAAATTATGCCATAAATCGAATTTTCAGAGCAAAGTAGAAGAAAAATTTTTCAAATTTTTTTTTAAGTTTGAAAAAAAAATCCAAATTAAAAAAAAAACGAAAAAAAAAAATAAAAAAAAATTTTTTTTTCAAAGCCCCTAACCCTATACCCCCCCCCCAAAACGGTGTTCCCAATTCACGCATCCCCCAAAAAAACTGATTTTCCAGAAAAATACAACTTTCCATCACTGATTGATCGATAAACGCAATCACCGAAAAACCACTGAGCACCGCAAACGCACCTGGTGATAATATCCAATGTAGACTTTCTCCTGTATCGGTCGCACGTACGTGTCCAACAGGTACAACCAATGGCGTTCATAATCGATCTGATTCATGTGAATGTCCCTCGTTGGCACGTTCTCGTAGCCACCCTGTAGACGTTCGTCCTGAATTGCAATTGATTTCTTCATTGACTCGACTCGATTTGAATTTGATTGGTTTGGATTGATCCACGGGGAATTCGTTTCTTTGTGCATTTGCTATACTGTCGCGTTCTAGCCTGAAGCAGCCGCGAAGAACAACCAATCAGCGTTGCTCTAATGAATCCTCATGTAATTTGATCCACAACTGTGATGCATCAGTTTTTCCATCTCATTTTACACCCAGAACACGAACATGACAGCGCACTGTTTGACTGCATCATAACTCTGTCTAGGGTTGGCATGGGAAATAAAACCGGTATTTTACGATTCTTAACTCTGTAAAATGTAAAATCAGGTCGCATCTCCGCTCGAAATGCAACGCCCAAGCAAGCTCACTAATACAAGCTCTCTCATTGTGGTTGCGCAACAAAACCAATAATCCACCGAAAAAAACCCACTCACATAATTACTACCAGAGCTCCATTTGCCATAATGTTCGAGCTCTTCAATCAGTTCACGCGCATAACGCTTCGTGAAGAACGGGAAATCGTAGACGTCGGGACACGGCTGCGGAAGTGGCTCGGGCGAATTCAGAACAACCGTGTAGTTCGGATGCAGATAACGCGCGATCCATTCCTGGAAATGTCGCAGTGTTGAAAGAAAGGAATGTTGCCCCAAACACCATCCACCAACCACCGACTCTAGTGCAAAACTTCCCTTTAAAAACTGGCCCTCAACAATACACGGACAAGCACATAAATACAATAGGAAACCAATTATCATCAATCACGCACGAGACCATTACTCTACACCTAACTTTAAGAAATGATGTAGAAAATGTCACCTCCGTGGCTCAGTATACAAAATGACTCTAAATTTGAAAAGTATCGGGTCCGATTACAACCATTCGCAACTCAGTGTGGCGCAACGCGCGTCAACACTGGTTTTCGACCGAAAAGCTTTCGGGATACGCGATATTTCAGGGATATAGCGGCCGTTGGTCACCGGAAACCGAAATCGGGCTCACATAACTGCTTTGGTGCGCAAAGGAGACAGCGGGGCAGGGCTTGGAGGCTGTCCCTCTTCTCTCAAACCGAATTATCACATCGCACATCACTATATTCCGAAAATATCATGGCATTCCGAAATCAGTGCAATGAAACAAGTCAAAACTCACCTCCGGATTATCAAACACCTGCCACAACTCCGGATATTTCCGTTTCGTGTCGTAATCGTCGTACATCACGAGACGGCCGTAGTGGTGTTGGTTGTCGACGTACATGAAGTGACCCTGCGAAATGGTGAAAACGAGATTGGCAGATTGGAAATTCTGGTGATAATTGTGCTTTGTGCGTCACGCAATCGTCCGCCACACGGCAAGAAACCACGGATTCAAAGATGCAGCCGATTGGTTGGCGTAATTTTGCAAAAAAATCGAAACTGAAAAAAAAATTCGCTACAACCGAACTCTAAACTACAGGCAATCAGCTGATTGGCTGGTGATGTATGCTTTCTGTGCAGGTATTGCTGTGGAGGCGGAGTATGTCCACCGCACGTATCACGTAATCACCAACCAATCAGCAGATTGCCTATAATTTACAGTTCGGCTCGGCTGCAGTCGCGTTACTCGCGTATCGCAAATTCAATGCAATAATACTGAAATAAGCTGCACACAAAAAAGATCGCTTCTTATCATCAGCGAGTCCAGGTCCAATACAAAAAGTCACTAATCAACGAGCTGCCCATGATTTACACAATTCAAGTGTATTCAAACTCCAACTCACATTGTCACGCGCAAACTGACAAACGCTCATGTCTGTGTCGACTTGTAGATTGTGGTGGAATGCGTTCTTGAACTGCGGCAGTTTAGCGCTGTTGATCAAATACACCTGACTGATGTACGGTACGTTCCAGAGGCCTCTGTGAGTGGGAGAACGAAGAACAGTCGGAAATGTGACAAGTCAGTTCAGTTGGTTTTTTTTGTGTTTCGTTGCACATCAATTGTCAAAACCTCTAATTGAACCACGTTTCAGATCTGCTTTCATTCAGATTAACTAGTGATTGATTGGTTTAATTTCAGCTCGGAAACGTAGATTATCAAAACTAGTGAACGAGATATTCGGTATTCCAGTCATGCAATACAAAAGCACAAAGCCTCGTTCAAATGCATCTGATTCTGACTAACTTGTGGCATCTTAAAAATCCACATCCAACTTCTAAAGAACAAAATCTCCCATTGTTGCAAGCAACAACGTACGTCTGTTCATAGAATACAATCGCTTCATAATCCACCGATCGCGCGTAAAATCCATTCTCGTTCAAACTGCCCCAAAAGTTTGTCCACATTTTACCCTTGCGTCCAACCATCGGCGCAATAATTGGTCTGCATTAAAAAAATAAAAAAAACTGAAATTTACACCATGCTCAGAAGTTACGGCAACAAAATATTCCATGAGAAAATGTTCACTGCAAGAATACAAAACAAAAACCGTTTACCGATATTGCTCGAGCAGAAGTCTCAGCGCGTTCTCATTGGTCAAATGGACGTTTCCGTCAATGGCGAACAGATAATGACACTGCTTCTCCAGACAGAATTCTCTGCAATGGAAAAAAACCTCATCAGTTGTACACAGCGATCAAGAAAACCGATTGTTGAATTGACCATCGATCACTCAAGCCAATGACCGGACAGAATCTCCGGCGAGTGGAAGACAGAAAGAACACCGAAGAAAACGTAACTCCCCCAGCTCCAACAGGTATTTATCCAGCAGACCGGTCACCCAGCAGACCGGTCACCCAGTAGACCGGTCACACCCGAGAACTTCGTTCTGTTATCTGTTAACATGCAACTTGTGAAATGAAATACTGAGTTTGGGCTATCGGAGTACGGTAACGACTATTTTGGGTCTTGACACGATGTTCCCTGATCATCAAGCATTAGCACTTAAACCCAACTATTGTACCCTTGGGACAGATTTTTTCTCGATTTTCCTTGATAAAGGCTTGCGAAGCCTTAGGGCACTAACAGAATTGTGTGTTGCCAACCTAAAGGAGCTGTGCAATAAGAAAATTACGTCTCACACCGGAGCAATGAAGAATTTCTGTAGCTGTAGGTGTCCTAAGGCTTCGCAAGCCTTAATTGGATAAAGTCGTGGTGTCATTGTGAGATCGTGTCGAGATGTGAGACTTTTAAGTCTGTCTTTTAAACCACAATAATTACCGTTGTAATATTCAATGGGTTCAATGTTGAATTAATTTCAATGGGTAAATTCAGTATTTGACTATGTTTCATGCTTTAAGAGACATTTCATTAAAAATCCTTGACAATCAGGAAAGATCGTGTCGAGACCCAAAGTGGTCGTTACAGTACTCCGTTAGCCTAAACTTTAATTAGTTCACATTACACGTGATCTGCGTGTTAACAGACGATTAATTGAGAAGTTCTCGGGTGTGACCGGTCTACTGGGTGACCGGTCTGCTGGGTGACCGGTCTGCTGGATGAATACCCTCCAACAAACGCTTGAGATTGAGTCAAGCATTCAAATCAAGCAATCCTTTGACAAAGCGCCTTCAACAAAATTTCAGCAACAAAAAAAACTCTTCCAAGCACAAAAAAAACCAAAAAACAGACACAGCGCGCTGTCTGCTCAGTCGATCGTCCATGCCTTGACCGGGCAGTATCACTTTGCTCGCCAAATAGTCGCCCTCGTTTCTAGCGAGAAACTCGCTGACCACGTTCGAGTGTACCGTTTGCGTGTTGTGCACGAACAGCAGCATTCGATGTTTCGGGTAGTCGAGTTTGGTGATGCGCTCGAAGAATTCGGGCAGGAACGGCATCGGGTGCACGATGAAGATCGATAGGGAGACCAGCGGCAGATCGCGCGTCTTCACTTCCGTTAGTGGGTAGCGGGCTTCTCTGGAAATGAGTGGAGGGTGAGGTTGAAGGGGGGAGATGGTGAAATTGTAGGGTTTTCTTCTTCAGTTTCGCAGCACACCGAATATCTTCAAAACTGACTGCTTATAAATTTCTTCTGAACTTTATATAACTCTGAGAGAACTGATTCAAACTGCAAGTATCATACAAGCACCAGCTCAATAATGTTACGACTGAATGAAAACCAAACTGTACGGATCCTGAATTTTGTCGAATTCGACTCATCCGAAAAGTAGTTTCGAAATCAAAATCAAAGTCACATGTGTGTTCATCACACAACATATAATTATGATCTTCAACATTTTCACCACTCGAAAAGAGCAATGAGAAAATGTAAGATACTGTGAGATTTCCTTGGAAGGACAATGAACAACTAACAAAATAATCCAACAAAAAGCAACAACAAATAAGCAACAAAACCTAACCCCCACTGACCTGCACGCGACACATCCAGTCTGCTCGTTCCAGTAATTGCCGATGTAATTGCCGACACGATCCAAGTCGAGTTTGCTCAGTCCATTTCCGTGAATCACGATCGGCCACGTGTTGTACGCGATGTTGTGCAGCTGGAAAGAAAAGTGGATTTCAATGGAAAGTCGGCTTGGACTCCTCCATCACGAAACTGGTTTCTGAATATTCTAAAGACCGGATTCTTCCAAAAAGGGGGGGCATTTAATGGAGCAAAATTGCTTCGTGAATTCTTCTTCTCCATTCAAGGAGGACATTCTTTCTTCATCAGAATGATCGTGTGTCTTCTCCAAGCGAATACTACAGAATGGTTTTTTGCTCCCCAAAAGCTCACCTCTGCATGTTTCTTGTCGCGAAACAGAACTTCCAAATCAATTTCAACCCCGTGCATATTCTGAAAGATCTCAGCGGCGTTGTCGAGCTGGATTTTCAGCGATTTCTGCAGGAAACAGATTTTTTTAAATTTTCCGACTTTTTGCTTTTCCACTAAAACTACACCAATTACAATGTTTGAAACACACCACGCGTCCCCTAAAAACACAAAAACTCACAGACCCGAATTTCCTCATTCAAGAACAACTTCGTGTAGTACAACTGGTCGTCGTCGTCGTCCTTCGTCTGTTCACTGTCAGCAACCAGCTGGTAGATCTCGGGGGCAAACCCGATGAACGAACCTAAACATTACAAAAACCAATTAATTCCAAATGTTTAAAAATGAATTCCAGTGCCAACATGAATTTTTGAAGTGATGGCTGTGATGCTGCTCTGTATGTTTATTCTGCTTAACCTGACGAAAGCAAAAAAAATAATGATTGGTATTTCGACCTCATTTGGAACACCACTGACTGTTTGACCACCGGTTGCAGAAAGAACCCCGAAGGGTGCCGAACCACGCACGGCATGGCAATAAGAAGGCTACTGCCCCGGCGAGCCAATGCCTTTCTTGCCAGCCGAGAGGTAATACTAACAAGGCAAGGAACCCTCCCACGCTGTGTTCCACGCTTGATCACAAGAACTCAATGCAATGCAAAACAAAAGCGTCCAACCAACAAAAGTCACAAGAACTCAATGCAATGCAAAACAAAAGCGTCCAAGCAACAAAAGCGCACCAGAATTCAAGTATCGCTTGCCGACGTTCACCAGCGGATACTGAACGGCGAGCGACTTGTCCGGCCAGCAGAAGCCCTCGGCCGAGAACAGCACCCGTGCGTCCGGAAACTTCTCGCGGAATCGCCGCATGATCTCGTCGCTGTGGCCGTTGATGATGACGTCGTAGCTGGAGAATGGTGATTGCGATTGGCAGTGGCATTGGAATACTGATAGAGAGCGGCACTGGTGTGTTCACTGTGCAACTTGAACGGAGCAAAAAATACTACTGATTATTTTGCGCGAGGAAAATTCAATTCTGGCAAGGCACAACAGTCCGCACATCATAAAAAATGTTCGTGCGTGTGCGATCGATCACCAGACAACGAAAGTTACACAAACGAGTCAAATCAGTTTCATTCGAACTGTACATTATGTGCTGTTTGCTGATTGGCTGGCCGGCCGATTGGTGTTTCTAGCATAAAATAAACCAGTCTATCAGTGTCCCCAATCGCAGTCAGTTTTTTTAACGCTCAAATTGCCAAGTTTCCACAGTAATTAGCACTGAAAAGAAGTGCGTAACAAACCACACAAGAATGTCACTCACGAATCGGTGAACATCACGATCAAATCCTCGCGATCCTTCAGCTCCTTCATGCGTTCGCGCAACAGGCGGATTTTCTGCGCTCCGCCCGTCGTCATGCGCGTGTCGCCGCCGCGCCATTCCTCCTCGAGCCCGAGAACGTCAACCTGCAGTGCGATTTTTTCAATGTGATTTGAATTTTGAGAAATTTCTGCCATATGCAAAGCAAAAACTGCCAAAAAACAGTCATCATCAACGAGTCGAACCTTGACGCCAAACTGTTCCGCCGAGCGCATGAATCGCTTGTAGCCATCGGTCTCTTCCGTTGCGACGGTGATCGCCAACAGTTTGTAATTCACTTTTTCGTCGTCGGATTTCTCATCAAGCACTACTTCATTTTCATTTCCTTCAGCTTCGGTGATGATTTCGGCAACAACAACGCGTTTGTTCGAGTATGAGGAGACAAGTAAGAGTAACAGAAATGTTTTTAGACAGAAAATTGACATGGAATTGCGAATACCCGCCACCATCGCGAGGTTTAAACAAAAAATCGTCGTTGTCGTTTCGTTTTCCCACCACCAACCAGCTTGTCGTGTTTCTGTAAAAAAATACCCTGCACTTTTTATCTTTTTCATTCCACTTCCACCAAAGACACAAATGCGGCAATAATATATCAACAATCATATCAACCACCGCCGAAGAGGCAGAAGAATCAGCACCACATAAAAAACCACAAGAATTACAAAACCGGAAAGATAAAATTTAACAAACCGTCCGACACCAGACCAAACCAAAGACAGAGAAAGAAAACATCAGAAAAAACCGAGAAAAACAAACAAAAATTGACCGCACTACATGTTGATCAGCGTCTGCGTCTGTTGTGTTTCTGCCTTTTTTGCTTGTGTTTCGCTTTCACTGCCTCTCTGCTCTGCGTAGTGCGTACGTGTGCTTCATGTTTGTTAACGTGGCAGTGGTGATCGTAAAATCTCCGTTTGCTGCCATGTTATCCAATTGTGGACTAAAATAGGCGAAGGCGAGGAGAAGGCTACTTTTGTGAGCGAAATAACGAAACTGTACTGTTGTTGTTACAGAACGGTACACCACAACAACAATGAAAGACAATTTTTGTCAGTTGCAGAAGTTACAATTTGTGAAAACGTTTTGTCAACGTTTTCGTTGGTCTTCCATAATGAAAAAGCAACAATGCACTTCACGTCTTTTCTGACACCATGATACAAAACACATTCTGGGACGACCATAAATGAGCTGATCCGCTTAAAGAGGCTTTTGAAATAAAAAAAACATAGAAAGAAGTGGTTTTATGTAATCTGCGGCATAAATTATTGTGAAGGGCCATAAAAGGGTGTATATCCCGGGCTGTAGGCACGGGTTAAATTGCCAGTAAGTTGAAAAAAAGACAAAAATTATTAAATTACACAGCCGTAATTGGTACCAACTAGGGTAGGCACAGGAAAAAAAGGGTTTCTTTTCCGTTTTAAAACCGGTTTTTTCCAGTTTTTTTCTTGAAAAAATAAAGAACCGGTTTTTTACCTTAAAAATTTTCAAACTTCGTGGCCAAAAATCACAATTCTTCGTTTGATTGATAAAATGTAAAGTAATATTTTTGAACAAACGGTGCAGTGAACTGTGTCGAACTGAACTGCTCAGCATTTTACGCTGCTCAAAATCACTGATGTTGATGTATTTCCTATTTTGAGTTCAAGATGCCAAGTTCTGGAAAGTTGAAGAGATGGGAAGCATTCGGTTTTTTATGGTTTTAAAACGGTTTTAAAACGGAAAAGAAACCGGTTTTTTTTTCATGGCAATATAAAAAACCGGTTTTTTACCAACCCTAGTACCAACCAATGTGTCATCAGCAGATCAGCTAATATCATTTGATGATGATTTGATGGTATAAAAACCACCAACATCGTGACGAGTGTTATAAATTCATTTTCAACGTCGCCTCTTCTGAAGCAATCCGCCCCCTCCCCCTACTGGTTATCATCATCCATCATCTATAAGCCAGTGATCATCCATAATCACATCTGCTACTGGTCATACACATCCATCCATACAAATTATATTGCATCGCTTCATCAACCTCGCATCAAGCAAACGCCCCAAAAAACGACGAAGATGACGAATCATCTGCAAGTGCGCTCATCTTTTCTGAATCAACCGATGACACTCGGCTTCTGGGTGTCGGAAAAACGTTTCGAAAAACTGCCGTTTCACGAATTCATCGGGCTGATGAAAGCTAGAGGCAATCTTTTATTTATAATTTTTATTTCATGTACAGGGTGTTTCAGGAGTAGTGGGTAGGTGTTTGACGCGTTATTGCTTGAAGGCGGAAACACCATTTAGTTTTCCGTCCGCACGCACAAACGTCGTTCTAAATCCCGTACGCAAACTAATCGTGTCCGTAATGCATTAAGATAGCACACACGACACGATTTCTAAATCGCGTGGCCATTTTTTACGTGTCGTGTCCGTGCGTACGCACAAAAAACTAATTGCTAAACGCGCCTTTAGAGAACCATTTTTAACGACACCGCACGCACAAGAAATGTGGACATTTTTCACAGGCATCAGGGTGCTGGAATTGGACCTAAATCGAGATCTAAACGAACAAGGACCATTCGACGTGATTTTGACGCGTGTCAGCGATTTTGTGAGTCGACGAAAAGCGGGCGATTACACTGCCGCCATGTTGTTGGAACGATTCAGGGAATATTTGGCGCAGGTATTGCAGCAGAATATAAGCGGACTGCTGTAAATGTAACAAGTACAATTTTGTGTACCTTTTTTGGTGGTTGCCTTCTCAAACAAACAACCGCTCTGATTTGTTTTCAGCCGATTTGCGCTCGCACGGTCGTTCTCGATCCATTGTCGGCCGTTCGCAAACTGTCGTCCCGCTACAAACAATACAAGATGATCAGAAAAGAGATTGCGTTCGAAAATACGCAGGTGCCTGAACTCTGAAACGGGTTTGTTGGGAAATCGGACTTTGCGCTGACTTGCAGAACACGGTGCATTAATTGATTTCATGTCATTGTTTATTGCTGACTCAACAGCTACAATGACTGTCTAACAGTTCATAGACTCGCTTAGATCGCATTAATCTGTCAGTGATCGCAAGTGAATCGATTTCTCTGACTTAAGGCTTGTTTCTACATCACGTATGCAGAGGTACGTCGACGAACGTCAGGGGCACGTCTCCATGAACGGTAGTATGCAATAACACGAGAGCTAAAGTGACGTGACGTGCCGTATGCGCTGTATAAACGGACGTTAATCCCAGGTGCCTCAGTACGTCTTAATACGACAGTCGGACGATCTAGCACGTCGCAAGGAAAAGGCACGAACGAAAGGCCTGTCATTCCCGTTGGTTGTCAAGGCTGATTTGGCGCATGTGCACGACATGATGATTGTGTTCAAAGAGGCTGATCTGGACCAGCAGCGAATCAATCCACGACTCAGGAACTGCGAGAAACTTGTGTTGCAGGTTGATTGGTCACCACTTTTGCTCACACTGAGACAAAGGGTCAAGGTCAACTCTTGTCAACACTAGAAGCTAAGATCATCACTTCTAGAGATGTAACGGTCAAAATTTTTTTTTTATTTTTTTAAAGTAAAAAAATGAGCATTTTTTTATTTTTTTTATTAAAAATTTTTGAAATTTTTTCTTTAATGTGCCCTGAAAATGCCGTTTTGGGCATAATTTTTCGAAAGTTCAACAAAAATTTTCTTTTACTTTACCTTGTCACTTAGTCTTCAACGCTGCAGGTGGTATTCTGGATCGATTTATCGACTGTTTTCAGCCTTGGTGAGTGATGATCGACTCGCGCATTGAAGTACTTGAGCGTCGCAAAGGCTAGTTCAACAAATTCCGATGCCGCTAAGGTGAGATAGAAGCAGAGAACTCACATTTATGCATCGTTTTCAGGATCTCGAAAGGTCGAAATTGCACTGTCTGCCACTGCAAGCGTAACTTCGTTGGTTGCTCGTTGCTGTTTCGCCTCGTGTCGTCAGCATGATCACACCGGTTTGTTGTTGAACTTGTTTCCGTGTTATTTGAGGTGAATTGAGAGGCAAAACACGAGACGTGATGTCGTCGGTGGGAAAATGGGGTCGCCGAAACCAAGTCTGAAATTTTCACCCTCATGCATGTCCTCCCATATGAGTGGGGGTCATATGGTAAGTCGGTGGCTCCTCAGATGGTGATAATTCGGACTCCCTGAAAAATTCTGAACAACTTTGATTTTAAAAAAATTAAAAAAAAAATTTTTAAATAGGAATTTTTTTTCTGACATCTCTAATCACGTCAGATTGTTGAATCCTCATATGTCTGAAAGCCCGCGCGCACTGAAAGCTATGATGCTATTGCTGCAAGTTGCTTCAGATGAAAGCATCCTAAGCCTACGCTTAAGGGTATTAAACCTAAGCCTAAGGGTCTTAAGCCTAAGCCTAACACTGACCCTGATCCTGAACCTGAGCCTAAGCCTAAGCCTAAGCCTAAGCCTAAGCCTAAGCCTAAGCCTAAACCTAAACCTAAGTCCAAGCCCAAGCCTAAGCCTAAGCCTAAGCCTAAGCCTAAGCCTAAGCCTAAGCCTAAGCCTAAGCCTAAGCCTAAGCCTGAGCCTGAGCCTGAGCCTAAGCCTAAGCCTAAGCCTAAGCCTAAGCCTAAGCCTAAGCCTAAGCCTAAGCCTAAGCCTAAGCCTAAGCCTAAGCCTGAGCCTGAGCCTGAGCCCAAACACAAGCCCAAGCCCAAGCCCAAACCCAAGCCCAAGCACAAGCCCAAGCCCAAGCCTAAGCCCAAGCCTAAAACGTCCTATTCGCAGACGTACGTGCGTCACGGCGGCGTCCTCCACAAAGTCTACGTGATCGGCGATGAATGGCGCGAAGTGTGTCGGCCGAGTTTGCGTGACTTTCGCGCGGACACGACGCAGAAGTCGATTTCGTTCACGACTGCGGACGTCTCAAAACACGAGAGCTATCGGTCAGACTTGGTAACCAAGGTAAGTTAAACGAGAATTAGAATTAATTCAAAAACTTGAGTTACTGAGCAGCTAGTTATCACATGTTGAATGGCGGTAGAAATGGACAGAAGACGAAACTGTATCCAAAGGCTCTTTGGTTAGAGCCGAGCAGCCAGCAGATCACTAAAACGTCGAGCCGCGAGCCTTGCCTGCCAATTGGGTTCAAATTTATTTTTATATTTCCTCGGCCCTCAATAGAATATTTCCTGAAGCAAATCAGAAAAGCCAAACTGCTGTCGTGTGTTGCTTTCGTCACTGAAAAAGATATTCACATAAATACTGAAAGACATTGAAGTGTTCAAACATCAATAATCTCCAATACCATTTAGGTAAACCGCGACAACGTGCGCTTCAGCGACCTGCCCGGTGCGACGGAGAACATCAATAGATTGGTGAAAAAAATGCGCACCATCACCGGGCTGACGTTGTTTGGCGTTGACGTCATCATTGAACGGGGCTCCAACCGCCACTACGTCATCGACATCAACTCGTTTCCCGGCTACGAAGGTCGGTCGCTACGCTATTATACTCTGTCAAACCTGTACGGGAACTACGAAGCGGGGGCTGCGACCCACAAGAAACGTTTCGGGGACACGGTACTGATTTGCGGGATGCGTCTGAAGACACCGTAATTTCACTGGTGCCATTGAACGTATACAATGCATGTATCGTGTGGACTGTACAAAGTTGATGTTTATGCTTATGCTATGCAACATAGATAGCTCAATTCTCGCGAACCGACAGCCCGAAGGTCATTTTTATTGCCGATCCACCTAAATTACTTTACCCATTTGTTCTAGGCGTCAGTAAATTACCGGAACTCCTCATGAATCTGGTGCTGCCAAAGTTCAAGCAAAAGTTCAACCAAGAGCACGGAGATTCCACAGCGTCCGAAAAAACGGAGGAGACGACGAAAGAAGATATGGCACAAAAACTGTGAGAAACCGAAAATCGACCGACCACTTGATCAAATGATAAATGCGAAAATTGTCCATTACTGATGAAACGTGAACCTCAAAAATGTGTGTCTAGATATCATCAGTCAAAAAACGAGCGGGTATTGACAGCGTACATATGTAAACAAAAGCATTCGTGTTTGCTTCCAGTTCATTCGGTGAAAACCAGAATTTACTGAAAATGTTTGCCATTTGTTTTTACTGGCTGGTGCAAAACCAACACGCAAGTGTAAACTGCTGCGAAAAGCAAACGGTTTTGCATTTTTTAATTCAATAGTTAGCAAAAATGATGAACTTAATTGATTTGCAACGTTCCTTTGCACTTTCCCTGATCCTCTTCTGGTGTCAACAGTCACAGTGTTTGACAGCAAATCCAAACGCTGTAGCAAGTCGAGACGTGGAACAGCGACTGTACAGCGACCTGCTGGCAAACGCGAGCGCGAAAGCTATTCGACCCGTGATAGACCACAGAAAGCCAGTGATAGTCGATTTTGACGCATTCCTGACTGACGTCCAGAAAATTGTGAGTGATTGCAGATTGTGAATTATCAATTCGATTCGCAAATTGTGATTTGCAATTATCCGGAAACCGCATTTTTTATGTTGCACAAACGTAATATGTTGCACAACAAACGTGCATTTTGCTTGTAAAGATTTGCACTCTGCTCTGAATATACAGGACTGTGACCATGGCACCGTCAAGCTGAGGCTGTGGCTGTATTTGGTGAGTTGAATTATGGCTGCTTTTATTGTCGATGTCAAAAAAACTTGCTGAAAATACCAAAGAACAACTACAGTAAAGACAACCGACAACCAACTTTGGTTGTTTTTTAGCAGATCTTAAGATGTTAAAAAAGATTAAATGGTTTGGCAAAAAAAACTTTTTAGAGCGGTGAAATAATATTTTACTTGTGTGTTTTAGTCATGGAGGAACGAGTTTCTGAAATGGGATCCTGTCGACTACAGTGGAATTGACGAGATGAAAGTGTCACTGACGGATTTGTGGTCGCCCAGTTTTTCATTTCAAATTGTGTTGGTTGACGTCTTTGTTCCACAACTTGTTTGCCTTTGCAGTGCAACTGATTTGGGTGCGTTTATCGAGTCGTTCACTGGAAAGAAGAAGTCCAAAAACTTGCTCGGCCAAGTCGTTTTCAGTCGTTCACCAGTGTGGTACTGTAGCTCCCCTATTTTCCCAGTGTTCGATCGAACTTTTCAAAGCGTTGATTGGTTGGAGCTGCTGCAATCGCCCTATTGATCCGCAATAATAAACTCTTTTTAAAAAAACTCAGACCAAGCGAATACGAATCATCAATCAGCTGATTGGATTTCAGCGTCAACGTCGAGCACATCACGGCGACCGTTCTTGGTGATCACGCTGTAATCGTGACTAACATGGGAGCGGTAGACGTTGAATTCTTCACGTATCTGACGTTCAAATGCGACCGGATGAAAATGGACGCGTTTCCAAGCGATCGGCACAAGTGCACGTTTTCGGTCTTGTCCATTGCAGACTCGGTCGAGCGACAAATTTTCTTGCCCTCAGCGATGCACCAGGAGCAACTGCTCGCTTACTATCATTCAAACACCGGTACAAAATGATCAGACACAAAGCACTAGGGTCGACATGTAGATCAACACTAAGCACTATGGTCAACATCAAGATCGACAGCTTAACAGAAAGTTAGGTAACACAATAAATTGACCATGTGCCGGTTGCCAAACTATGTTCGTGACGTGGATGTAATGTCTTTGTACAAAGGCAGGTCAGGTCAACAACACAATGTCCAGGAAATCATGATAACCACCAGTCTCCAGACACCCAACATCGTGTTGAGGTCGACAATTTCGTTGACTCTCTGAGTGTGATATACAGTATGTAAAGTGTGTTTGTTTGAACCTGTCATTTCTCCGCAAAATACAGAGCGTGGGAAACATAAAGAACGTGACTGTATCGGGTTTGGTTAAAATCGAACACCCCACTTGCGGCTACATGTGTTTTGATCTTGCAACATCGTTCTACATTCTTTCGCAAATAACTCCATATTCTGCGAAAACAAGTGACAGGTTTAAACAAACATACTGTACTTATACTCAACGCCTCGGAACAGAGTGGTCGGTCGAAGAATACACGGTGACGGCCGAGAATCGAACACTGCCGAACAGCGGTCGCAGCAGCGGCGCCCACTCGACGCTGACGTACGCAGTGGTCGTCCAGCGGAAACCGCTGCGCTACACGATGGCGTACGCAGCGCCGACGTTCGTCGTCAGCACCGTCACCATCCTCGGCTTGTTCTCGCCGTCGCAGCATTCGCGCGATCGGGGCGAGAAAGTGCGCAGGAGAGAAAGGGGAACTTGTTTGCGCTGAAAATATACAGTCGACCTCTAAATTGTAGGGAATCAGCTGATTGGTTCGGTGGCCACTTGAAGCATGTTTTCTGAGTAGGCATTGCTGAGAGAGGGCGCGGCGGAGTTTGGATTGCACAGAAAGCATGAATACCGTAATCACCAACGAATCAGCTGATTCCCTGTAATACTATTCAAGTTTTTTTTCCAGCATCTGTCGCAATTTTCATTTTTCAATAACTAATGCAGTAGATTTTTCCAAAAAAATCTGTGAAACGCCACTGAGTCCACAGTACCAAAGGAACTGAGCAAAACCTGTCATGCAATGCAGTCATATTTCTCCGTGTCTACATAAATACCCACCACCAGCAATCAAAGTGTTAGATCAAATTTAAGATCAATGAACTGGCAATTTGAGATTAAAATTTCAATACGACATTTCTGATCCACCCAGATTTCCATCGGTCTCACAGCGCTGTTAGCCATCTGCGTCCTGTTCATGTCGCTGGCCGAGCGAATGCCGAACAACGGTTCACTCTCAATCGGCACCATTCCGCGGCTTGGTCAGTTTGAAAACGATTTTTGTTTTATTGAATAACTGCGATGCTACGGGGAAAGCAGCAACTTTTTTTGATTAAAGAAACGGCCACACGAATTCATAGAATTCACCACGTTTACAGGGGCGCAACATTGTCCGTTCACACGTTACAGGTCTCTTCATCCTCTGCGAGGTGTCGTTGATCGTAATTGGCATCATCGTTGCCACTGGCTTGGTTTGCTTGCACGGCAGCCTGGAGCGCAATCACATGACACTACCCACAGTGTTACGTCGACTGCTGTGTGCTCGCGCCAATTGGAAGGTGTACACAACAGTCAACACTTTGATCTGAAACACTGTTGGAACAAACAACAGTAAAACTACTGTGAATCATAAGCACATTAAACACTGATAATCGTGACACACTCAGGGATCAACTGCGTTTGATTTGGGCCATCCAACCTTATCGAAAATCGCTGCCCTGGTTTTTCTTTTTGTTTTTTTTTTGTGAGCTATACCAATCAATGTTAGCTCCTGAACAGAACGAAAGTGAAAAACGGGAGTACCTGTATAGTGCCACCTATGATGCAGCCAAATAGCAAAAAAAACAAGCTTCATGTTGCGTAAAACCGGAAAGAAAACAAAAAAGGAACAAAACCAAAAGTTAGGGACGTCTCATCCCAGTATAAGTTTATCTCCAGCTCAATCTGTATCGGCATGCTCAGGTTCAGAATGAAAATGCGAACAAAAACGGCAATTTCATGGCGACCGCTGAATTCCGCGAGTCACTCGATGGTGAACTGGCAACCGACTGGAAAGATGTTTTTTATCATGTCGATCTAATGTTGCTTGCGATCTTTTGGACCTTGAGCGCTCTGCTCTTCTCGAGTATTGGAGTGTAAAAACGTGAAAATTTGTTTGCAAACTTTAATTCAATTGAGTGAGCTTCGTTTCGGACTTGGTCGCCACCGAACAAACAACAACTCAAACTCAACAACAGTTTGTTGCTGTTGCAGATTTAAAACGTGTCAGACCAAACGTTCCAAGGCGAAATTTATTTTTGTCGGGTTTGCATATCGGAATATTTTTGAATGGTTATTTCAATAATTAATTCAATTCAATATTTCGCTGTTCTTTCTTTTTTCGCTGTTTTTAAACGACAATTTCCACGATAAAATTATTCCATTTACATCTGATTTTTTAGTTTTTTTTCGGAGAAAAAAAATTATTTTTTATGCTGTTAATTCGATATTTATTTTCATGCTTTTGCTTTCACATGCATCCGCTCTCTTTTTTTAGCTGATTTGTGAACAAAATAAAATGATTGTTTTGTATTATAGTTTGGCTGGAACAAAATTGTCAAACGTTTCAGCTTTTTTTATCCTGCATACAGTCAGCTGCACAAATATAATCCGATTGGAGACGTTTGAATCATTTGAAAAAAAACTGGTTGAGTATGACAAAAAAACCACTATGAGAAAACGTTTTTGCGTTAAATTCTGAAAGCGCTGAAAACGTGCAAAACGGGTATTCTGAAACGATTTTTGCTTTGAACGACGTATTTTTTGAAAGACATAAATCATCTCAAAAGGCATCTTTTTGTTCTGTCGGGTGGTGTGACAAGAGTAGGACACCTTCCAAGTGTGTGGTCCGGTCCCAAAATTTCAGACCAAAAATTTGTAGTTTTGAGAATTGCCTGAAAGATCTAACCAGTGTAATGTTTGTCTGTTCGTAACATTTTTACACAATCGTTTTGTTGCGTTTTGTTTCCGCTGTCGCCTATGAATGACGTGTGGTGGGTGCCATTGAAAAAGTCCGCTGGCTTTGGTTTGGCGCAAAAAGTTAGGAAGAATGGGGCTGTGCACTTTTCAAAAAGTTTGAATAACGTCGCAAAATGGTCGAAAAACCTGAATCACAAAACAACTAGAGCAGCTGACGCATGTAACATTATCCATCACTACCGCTATTCAACTAAACTTTTTCGATCCTGTTTCTTGCTTCCACATTTCACAGTTTCACACGCATGTTTTGTTGGTCATTATGGTCGGACTACCGGAGCCAACCAAAAGTGGCGTCATCATACAACAATTCTGAAAACTTTGGCGTCATAAAACGCCAAGCTGTCGATGCAGCTGGCGGTAATTACCGCCTAAGGGGCATCAATTGACGCCGTTTGTCTGAACGTGTTGGAACCTGCAAGCAATAACTTTTTAAAAGAAATTTATTTGATGAGATAAGAATCTGATCAATTTTTTTCAACTTCTTGCACAAATCTGCCGTCAGAATACGTTAAATTTTGCTGAGTTTAAATTGCCGCACAGCCATGAAACATTTTCTCTATCTGTGCGTGCAAACGCATATTGGGACACGTTTAATAAAAAAAGATAATATGTTCTCCATTGATAAGGACTGTCGGTTGTATTTGTGTGGCTTGTTCCGCAACATTGCCCTCAATCCTCACATGTACACAGCTCAATTATGCACAACTTCGACTGGCGCAACTTGCTTTTGCATGTTCAGCTTGACGTCACAGGGTTGTTTGCATACGTGACCAACGTGCAAAATCGTGTTCACAAAAGGACAGCGGCTTTGTTGGTGAAATGCTTCAAGTCCCTCTACTTGAAAATATGATGTTGGGTCATTCATTGATGGGTTGTTGTTTTGCTCGATGTCATGCTAATTGGCCAACAATGCCACAACATCAACTGATTTTACGTATCTACAACATCAGATAATTATTTCCAGTCACCTTTAAACTTTTGAGAAGCGACATGAAAAAGAAAAACGTTGATTAGCAGTCGAAAGAAAGTTTAGGATAGGAAGAATAAAAAGCCCTATAGGCTAAAGATACAATGTATAGTGCACTACAAACCAAACCAAACACAGTAATGTTGAACAGTGACCAACAAACACGCGTACTGTGTTAAAGCATAGCTGCGCGATCACTAAATACCGTTTCATGAATGCCCCTTATTTGTGTGCCTGTGAGTTTGTTTGTGATTGTGCCACATTATTGTGTCATTATGTCACTATCGAGTGCACCATTTTTAGATATCGCCTTAGCTCATTTCAACCGAGATGCTCATCAAGCTTCACATGTGTTCCACTCTTGTGTGCAACAAATAACTCGGGCGTCTAAGCCGTGCGCGTCGAGGGCGACAATAAAACGTGTGCGTACACTTTGAATAATGTGAATGCAAGTGAGAGTACAAACAATGTGGGAGTGCTTGCACAATAAAAAAGGGACCACTACACTTGCTATTATCGTTACAGGAAGACCGCGTGCACAAAAGTTTCACGCGTTGGGGAAAAGCCGGACACCAAACCAGACGCATGACGTCGTCCGACGTCTTTCGTCAGCTACCGTAGCCCAATTTTGAATTCCCGCGGATTCTTGAAACGTTTTTCCTATCCCTGTGTGCAAAGGCATAGAGAACCGGGACCAAAATGAAAGATAATATTAAAGTTGCTACTAAATACACTACAGTGTTGGACGCATTGACAGATGAGTTGCCACTAAATATGGTTCGGTGAGACAAGTTTGTTTTAGTGGCAATATTTAGTAGCAAGTTTAGTAGCAGTTATTCTTTCAGTGCAGCAGCCCCAACGGAAGCACATTTGCCGTGCGATCGATACGTACACCCAACAAGCACACGGCCTATGTGCCATAAAATGAAAGCTGAGCAGCGCTACAGCGCCAGTTTTGAACGCACGTAGACGTGGCTTTGCTTGTCGCCAATGTTTTCGCTATGAGACACAGGCACGCCTACACAGCGGGCAGAGTCCTCAGCTGTGTTGGTTCACCAGTTTTTTCTTCATCTGGATATTGAAATATCCAAAGTATGCGTGCGTGCGTGTGGTTTTGAGGAAACAGCACTGGTTTTTTTCTTCGTTGCGCTTCTTTTTCAGTTTTCCAGCAATGTCGTGCCCTTTTTTGCAAACTGACCGCAATACATTCATGCTTTTTTGGTTTCTCACTGCATGAAACCTTACAACCGCTGCGGCTGAAGCTGAAGCGAGTTACAGTTGATGAACCTAATAATGTTTTCATATTGTACCTCTCAATCTCTACCCGATGTTGCGTTTCTCATGTTTTTTTCTATGGCGTTTATTCAACTACAAATCTAAAATCAGGTTCATGTGCAACATTGTGTAAGCTTCTGCAAGCAACAGTGACTGAGTGGCTGCATTATTTCAAACAAACTGAGAAACCAGTGTTTGAAACTGTCGACAAATACGCTATTTTTAGTCATTTCACTTCCAAAAAACAACCTGTCACCTAGGTCCATCAATTTTGGAGAGTAACTCGCGGAAAACATAAATACCATACGTCCATACCATAAGCACACTTCAAGATTTCAACACGAGAGACACCCAAAATAAAAAACAGACAACCATATGGTGACTAATCACAGGCTGGTCATGTAAAATGCAATAGTGTGTTCACTTCACATTCGTATCGCTGGCCATAAATTTGAAAAAATCTCCATACATACAGCGTATGTAGTTCCAAGAGAGAAAAAACGAAGCTAGCTAAACTAGCCAGCTAATATTTTCCTAGCTTGAGTTGCGTCATATCCAATACGTGGAGGCGTTACGTGCAGATTTGAAAAACAGCTAAAACCGGAATGACATTATGCTTCGTGGTTTGTAGCTGGCAGAAAGGTTTTTCTCATAACATATATTATACGATGTTTTTTGTTGATATGATTTTCAAAAAATTATTGAGTGCTTCTCAATTGAAAAAATACGGGCTTTTTGTGTCTGTTCAGCACGTTTTTTTGTTTAGGTGAGGATATCTGGGGAGAGCGCTCTACCCTCTCTTGATATGAATTTGTCACTTTTTTGTTCTGAGATTTTGCGCAGAAAACTCCAGTATGCACAGCTGTCAAGATTTGCAAATGCTATCCCATAATTCCATCGGTTTTTTAAAACGTTCATCATTTTTTATTTCGTGAAATGTTTGGTCTTGTTTTTATGCCATCATGTCCGTGTCACTGTGTTTTAATGCGACGAAAAACCAGGTTTGTTTTATTTTACCGTTGTTGTCGTCGAATTGGTTAAGATGCATCAAGTGGAACGTTTTGTTTCCTCAATTTAGTCACGATTTTCAACGATTTTGCTAAAACATTTGGTTCTTTTGTTGATCAAATTCACAAAACACCGGCTCAAAGTACTGCACAGTCCACATTCATTTGAGCTCTTTCATCATGGGTTTAGAAAATTCTGTTCAGCCCATCCAGAACAAATGCGGACCAACTGCAAACACTGCTTCATTGTAACTTCCTCATAAACATGGGTCCTAGAAAAGTGCGCGGGCACGTTCGCTTCATGAGCGATTATTTATGATTTGCATGTTCGAATTGAAAAAACCTGACGATTATTGACCGTGCAGACAGACACGATATGGATGTTTTTTCGGCGACACAAAAAACAGCCGATTTTCTAACACGTTAATGCGTTGAAAACATTTAAAACGGACAACTGAAAAACCAGTTCAGAAACATGACCGATTTTGCCCGCAGTGACAGAACTGGAAAAGTCACGTTCCAAAACGGTCAATGATTGAACAGCAAGTGTGTGCGAAACCGAAAAACCGAGTTGTTTTTAGGAGTTTTTCGTTCTGTGATTTCAAAAACATAAATAATACGCGCAAATGCTGCTGTGTGTGCTTGTAGTCATGTCACCCATTGACAGCAAAAGCATAACTAACGAAAAAAAAATGTGACAAGTTCTGACATGTTGCGCCATTTTTCATCAGTCGAATCAACTTTTTTGACGTAGTTGTTTATCCCGAAAAAGTTGCTTTAATGCGAGTTATAGTTCTGTGCAGGTGTCATTTCATTTTTCTAAAAAATGTCGTTCATGTGGCCTGATTGAAACACCGATAAGATTTTTTGTTATTGGATGACTTTACGGAACTGCTGTGCTTTCAGTTTCGTTGGGCTGATTGTCATTTGCGCTAGAACCTAATCTGGGATGTGAAATGTCCAGGATAGTATTTTTTTATTGGTGTTTTCGGACCTCCTGCTAGTTTATGCCACGCTAAAAAGTATGTTCCAACTCGTGTCCCCTGTTCTGTCCAGTGTCACGCCCTGTCCCACCGCGTGTCCCGCGTCGTTTTCTGTCCCGCCGCGTGTTCAGAGGGAATAAAAGTTTCTAAGAATATTAATATTGCTAAAATTGATCGGAAAATGTCACCAGAGCAATCAGTCACCGGTTAGATTAAGTACTCGGCATTCTGAGCAATTTTTCCCGGGCATGAGTCACAGGACACGACGTGGGACATAAGATGGGACATTTTTCTTCTCTTGGCGTGAGGTGCGGCTTCTAAAACCGTTTTGCGCTTCAAAAAACGCTGATGATGTAAAGTGCAAGCAAACGCAATTTCGCGCTTCCTGCTGCTGATGAAAAGCCCACGATGCGGATGGCACGTGTGTATTTCGGTGCTGGTTTGTGTCTGTTGATGGTTTTCGTCGGCGAGAAACAGATTCCAGGGGTTGAGTGGTTTGTTTGGGAGCATACAGCTTGTTATATTCGGAGTTCCCACCCAGCTAACTGGTTATCTCGCACTGGAGCGTGCTTTTTAGGAGCGGACCGGACCAACCATGATTTCATTGGTATTTCACACATGATTACGATCGAAACGAAACTGCGTTGTTA
>JASANC010002450.1:0-26649 GCA_030248135.1 Theristus sp. LFF4_11 | reverse complement strand
GATAGACCTGCCAATGGCAGTTGTTTGCATAATATAACATTCAGTGTATTGTTGGCAAAAATTATATAACGGCGCACAAATGATGATCATCTTTATGATTCCTTGTAGCTTCAAGCGAAGGCGTCGTATCAAAAATCCACCCAAAAGAGTGCCCATAAGCCCACCAGCAAAACGATGCCAATCAAGCTACAGAAAACAAACAAGGCGAATGAAAAATTAATTGAGAATTTTATTTGCTTACCGCTCAACAATGAAGACCCCATGCTTGAAGGCAGCCCAAACAATTTTCCAGAATTTTTAAGCGGGAAAGGACAAGACTGAAAGAAACAATGAAAGCCTCGGTTCCCTGCGTCAGTACGGCCATCACGAACTATGTTTTGGGTCAGCAACGGTTAAAAAGACTGTTGGCTCGTTTTTGAAAAAAACAATAAAAGTAACATCGGAAAATAAACCATTATAAGCTTGGCGGAAGGAAAAATTTTGTTGGAAAGCTGATGAGCGCTGTCGACTGATTTTTTTCCATGCACAAACGCCTGATTGACGTCTTTCGACCGATGACGGGCTGCTTCTGCAAATATTAAAAAGCATTGCGAGGCGACCGAACTGAATAAAGGAAATGGGTAAGATTTCAAGACATACCTGGCAAACGACGTGCAAAACCGAGTATTGGAACTGCAAGTAGCAAGGAAAAGCAAGCCGAAACAAAGAATCCCAACCACCAAGCGCCGTACCATCGAACGTCTTCCGGCCCACGAAGGTCTGAGCTAAATCGAATTTTTGAAGTTGTGCAGGAACGTAAACATTTTTAATATCATAAAACTGCTATGTTAAAAACGGAATATCAACTCACTAGTGTACATCTTGGCTTAAAAAGTCGCCGTACACCTTCAACGTCATACCGCCGAATATGTAGCCAACTGCGGGCCCAATTATGTTCCGACAACCCATGAAGATGCCTGGAGAATGTGCAAATAAGACGATCTGAAAGTCGCAAAAAAACAAAATCAAAATACGGTTGAAACTAACTGGTATAAACGGGCGACGCCATTTGCGAAACGTTGTCGTCGATAAAAGTGACCGCAAGTAATACAATTGGAGCTCCACCACAGCCATGCAACAGCTGACCCAATATCAAAATGTAGAAATAGAACCGAGGCATCGCTTGAGGAGCGGTAATGGTCGACTCAGTGTCAGAGTCCAAAGAGTGTCCTTTGTGACACAAGTCAGTCGCTTCGAAAGATTTGTTCGCGGTTTCATATTCACCGTAAGCGTATGGCTCTGATACGAACTGCGGCAAGCAGCATATCAGTGAGCCCAAGCCGAGGCAAGCAGCGCCGAACCCCAGGTATCTACCCTTGTGGCCTGCAAAAAAGGGACGTGAGATATGTAGTCGGCTGTTGAAAATATAGCAATTGTCATTTTGCACAATGCTAACCTCTGCCTGCGAAATACGCAACGGGCAACATTGCCATCATACTGGCGAGCTTGTACGCTCCGGCGAAGGCGCCGGAATCGGTGCTGCTCATGTCAAACCTTCGTTCTAGCGTGCTGATACTGATTGGCACCAAGCCGTTGACCACCATGCCGAGGCAGACCCCGATCAGCGATAGGCTGATGACAAGACACTTCGGGTTGTGCAGTCGTTGCAGATAGTCTGGCGTACATCTGCATGGTGGCAAAACAAAATTATCATTAGAGCTTCGTGGTTCTCTAGGTCATGCAGTTCAGTATCACAAACACAACCTGACCTGCCGTATCCGCATCGAAAGTCACGCTCCGGCTGCAACTGAAAGTCATTCATGCAGTTCTGCGAGTTGTCGTCGTTGATTACAGTTGCCATTGCCAGTTGGTGGTCGTCAGTCAGCACGCTCTCCGTTTGTTTGTCAATCATATTCATCAATCATCGCATTTTGCGTGGACTGAAATACTCAAGCTGTTTGTTTCAAAAACTCCCAAATCGTAAAAGTCAGAACTAAATGGATACAGTGACGGTTTCCACCGGAAAAGCGCAGAGCGGTCACTTTGCTTGTGATAACCTTTTGGAAAGGTTTTTGTTTACACCGTTTCTCGGGGGCAAAAATGAAAGTTGAAAAGTTCAGTGGTGAGAATGCACGCAAAAACCGAACAGTAATCACGCGGTTATAGTTGTTATAACCATATTTTCTGCTCTTCATGTTATCAAAGTGAATCTTCTCAATTATGGAGACAACAAACGATAACTGGCGTTGTAAAATGGTGCTTGGATGTGTGCACCAACAAATTTTGCGCCTTATCATTTCGCTCAAACGGAGCGTAGGAAGCGTTGATAACGTTTTGCTTGGAATATCATGCGAAATAAATGAAATTTACAGAACAGAAAATTGAAAAAAACGCTAAAATCGAAATATGTTGGACATTGCGTGTGATTTTCACGTGCAGAAAAACGTTTTTCGCACAACCAGTGAAAAAGGAATGAAGCGAAAAACTGAACAACGACTACTTGCATTGTGTATGCAACGTGCGTATTCTTAGTTCGATGCGTCATCAATCAAAACCGCCCGGAGGGTGATTTGAACAAAACGAAAGTGCGTTCGCTGCATAAAATACTAAAATAAACAAACAGAGCACCAGCATTGAAAAATCAGGAATGATTGCAATGCTACTTTTTTTCTTTGACAATCGCGGACAATTTGTTTTGTCCGTGACAAATGTTGCAGCAATTATTAAAAAAATATGAATATTGCACTTTGATGCCAAAATTGTTAGACATAATTTAATTGATGAAATCGTGTGTTGCTTTTGTAAAAACACGTTTTAATCGTGTGCTGTGTTCAGCAGCAGACAGACAAGACTGTCTGACCGATCACAAAAATATGATTCGTCTGGGCTCGGTATAGAAGAATTTTTTTATTTTGAACAGTTTTGGACTGAGCACACAGACGGAGCACCACATTGTGCCTGTTGTCTTTGCTTTCTGGGCTCGCTTGCTTGTGCTAGCTGGCTGGAACACCAACATGGTTTGTTTGGTTCACTTTGTTTTGTTTTTTAATACACACACACTTAACACAACACGCAGAAAAAATAATGCAGATGCAGACGAAAAAGTTGCAATCGATTCCACATGAAAAATCGCGTGCAGAAAAGTTTTCACCAAATAAATCTGCCTGCATCCACATCTGCAATATTTTTTTGGGTGAGTATCGATAATTTCAAAACGCTCTGCAAGAAAATATTTTTTGCCACTGTGTCTGCGCATGTGTGGGTGTGGTGTGCGGCTGAATCCATCAGCCATTTCACAGATTTATTGAAAAAACATACAAAAACATCAGTGGAATCAGTTGGTCTGTTGTGGGAAATGTTCGATTTCGCTGTTTCCGTGCTCGTGCATTCTTAGCTCACTTGTTGGATGTTCAATTCCCCAAAAACCATTGTTGGACATAAGAGACTGACACAACCAACAAAAAACAAGAGGCACAAATCATAATGGCAGATGGTAGCCGTCGGCGACGTGGCCGCCCTTCCCTCATCTTCATTGAATGAGGTTGAATTGTGCGACTTGCCACATAAACACGCAGGTTTATACGCCATTGCACGGTCTCCTCACTCCTCAGTCGTCATGTGCGTGGTGAATCACCATGATTTCGCATGTTATATCATCAATAAATAGAACATGAAATGAGCAGTTATGATCGTGATCGCGAAATTCATGGCCTCCGGTTATAGTGACTGCAATAAACTGCATGCCCATAGCATGTGGTCATTGTTCTGTCACATTTTCACTGCTCTCTAACGTGCAACAAACCGCGCGAAACACCCAAACGCACTGGGTGTTTGAACAAAGTTTTGTTGCTTGTTTCGGCAAATTTCACGTCGCATTATGCGAACAAAATGCTTGTAACGGTTATAAACTGTACTACTATCATAGTAGTGAAGTTGATTTTCTCCATTCATGTTTTTTTCTGGCCAGACAGAGTCCATGTGAAATGGACGTATTTTTTCTTGCTTTCGTTCCTTGCATCTGCGCAAACAGCTGCCACACACATTTCGCAGCAGCATTATCTGGCACGTTAGTCATGCCCATGCGATTATAAAGTATGGCCCTGGCCGATCTTGCGACGTTGAAAAAAGTTCACGTGGTCGCCTGCTCACCCAACCGTTTTGTGTTTCTGACAAAATCTGCAGAAAACCAGAAAGCGGCTGTTGTCATTTCGTTGACAACAAAGCGCAAGCACTCCAACATACCAGCAGCGCTGCCACTTTTGACGCGAAAAAAAACGAAAGTTCCGTGCTGCTTCTGTGCGTTGCTATGCGAGCCAGTCAGTTGCCTAGCGACATCAGTCTGCCGCGCGTTTGGTGTCTCGTCAAGAGGCATTTCCAATAGTTTCGGCCGAAAACTTTTCATTTCAAACGAAAATGAGAGAAAAAAACGAAGAAACACGTTGTGTAGTTGCATTTCGCCTTCCGAACTGCCGGTGCGCATCAATAGTGCATGGCTCGAATGAAACAGACGTGCGTATGTGGGGTGGTGCGGCCATGGTGGTTGGTGGCTCGAAGACTGAACGCAGGCGCGATCAGGCTTTACGGCGTTCTCATTGGCTGGTGGGTTGTCACATGAACATGTGTACATACATGGCATGTTCAATGGATGCCTCAAGCACACCACCACGCACATCACCAGCAGTGCCATATTTAGCGCGCAGAGAGGAGACATGCTTGAGCTGGCTGGCTGTCGCTCTCTCGGCTAGTCGATGCCTTTGCGGCTTTTCCATGTGCCCCTCACCCACCCACCCCTCCCTTCCATAAACGCACGCACGCACGTGTGCACACATCGTCGTACATGCACACACCAGCGCACACGTGTGTTGTTGCCTAGCTGCGACGTTGGCTGCCTACGGCCTCTCTCTCGCGTGTGCCGTGCGCCTCCATAGGTCGATCGTGTGACCGAGGCGTCTGGAAGAATCGCGCTAAGTCCACGTTCCAGTTGAAAACTGAAATGCAGTTGAAATGAAATTCCGATTTGTTGCTTCAGTCCAGAATGCTGAATTTTGGGGACTGTTTCAAATTTCATCTGTGCATCCGAAGTTGGAAACGAGGTACTGAAATGATCAAGGTGATCAAGGATCGCTTCTTGGCATCTCTGCTGCGACTGGAAAGGTTCTTGAAATTGCAAAAAACGGTGGACTTAGCGCATGTGTGCGCGCCGCTAATGTGCGCACACGCACACACACGGACGCTTTTGGCCGACATTGGTTACCCGGTGCGCGCTATGGCATTGCTCTAGCTGCTGCTGCTGCTCGCAAGGCCGCACAGCGAGCGAGCATTTTGCAGACTGATTTTCTGTCGCTTCGTGGCGACTGCGTAATTCACTGTTTTGTACTGTTGTTTAGGTAACGGTCACCTGTGGTAACAACGGCTGATCACCGCAACATTATTCGATACACAAACACACACACTGACACTGCTAAGCAACGAAACTAGGAATTCCTTGTCTTGGCCCCGGCCTCGCAAACACACAGCTGATCATTAAACGATCGCGAGCCAATACCAGACGAGCAGACGTCACACGCGTGCGTTCCGTCGCCATCGCAACCGACTCCAAGGTAACGAACAATTCAGTTTTTTCGTCCGTTTGTTGCTTACTCGCAATGTTGCATTTCTTGAGCCGTTGTTTCACATTTTACAAAAAAGGCAATTTTGGCGGGAAGCGATGAATTTTGATGTCTGGAACTGCATGTGGTTTTGTGAACTCGGTCCTTGGACGGTGGAATTTCTTAGTTGCGGTCAAAACGATGAAGATTGGCGGATGATAAAACAAAACGCAAATGGCACGCAGAAAAACTGAATTGAAACACTCACGTTGATCGATGTCAACAAGGAGAAGAGAATCGTTCAAAAAACTCGCGACGCAACGCAAACAAAAATCAACCGCAACTCGTCAAAAAACTCCAAAAAATGCAGCGACAACAACGATAAAACCAAAGCGATGTCCGCATCGGCTGGCGCCCGATCACGGAAGCAAGTGCTGCTGGTCGAAAGTCCGGAGGAGGATGACATCGACATCATGGGCGACGACGACGGCGACGACGAGTACAAGCCGACGACGACGACGTCGCGATCGGGCACGTCACGGCGGAAAGCGCAGGTGCGAAGCTTGTTGGAACTGTTTTTGGATTGCTGATGTCTTGAATTAGACCATTGTTTCATTTTGTCTCGGGTACTAAAACAGTCTGAGGTCTGACTCGGACTGCATGATGAGAGATTTCGAAAAACAGTTTTATTGGTCTAGTTCTTGGTTTCTTTCAAAATTTGAATGGATTTCTCAAAAGAAACTCACTGTTGCTCGAATTTCCAATGCAATGCAGAAATACGTTTCGTTCAATACAACTCACTCGAATCATTCGAAACGGAAAGCACATTTTATTGATTCAATTCAGTCGAATTACCAGAACATACATAAATAACCAGTTTCAAAGGTTCAATTTTTTATTTCAATCTTGACTTTGATCGACTGCACGCGTGAACATTAAACAAATTTCAAAATGGAAATCTGGTAGATCAGGAAGTCTCGTTCGTTTGCAACCAAAAAAACAACCAATCACTCCAATGCACGCGAAATGATGTTTGAGGTTTCGCCACCAGTTGACGAAGTGACGCGGCATTAGATCAATCAAACCAGACCCGGTAAAACTAGATCCGTTGTATGTCCCTAAGCTAAGGATTTTTCAATTGGCCAACTCGGGTGTGGTTTGTTGACCGCATGCCGCAGTGTCGTCACCCGGTCTCCTGATGGTTTTCTGTCCACTCCCCCCTCCACATTCACACCACGTCGTAGTCACCAATTGCAGCGCACCACGCAAGTGTTTGTCGTTGCGACGAGTTCACAGCCGGTGTCTACCGCCGCCGTCGTGGCCGCGAGCAGCGCAAAGTCGCCGAAAGCGACCGTGCTGCAGCCGCAGACGGCGACCAACGTCACGTCCGTCGGCGCTCGACGACGCGGCACGCAGCAGCAAGCGGACGACAATCAGAACACGCCGCCTGGTTGGTTGTTTTTTGTGTGGCTGATGATAGTTTGGTTTTGCTTTTTTTGATTTTTCGCAGTTTACAATCGCGCTCTAAATTGTGAACAATCAGTTGATTTGCTGGTGGTCGCGTGATGCATGCTTTCTGTGCAGGACAGACTTTTCGCCTCCACAGCCATTGCCTGCGCAGAAAGCATCCATCGTGTGATCACCAACCAATCAGCGGATAATGCCTATAATTTTGAGTTTGACTGTATTTGGTGTCAGTCATATTGTCATTTGTAAGTCATATACAGTCAATCTCGCTAATATATGCAACTAGCTGATTGGCTGGTCATCGCAACTCTCAGTGCTGATTGGTTAATCATGAGGTGTTCTCAGCGCTGATTGGTTGGTCATGACGTCATGTTTGCGTCATGTTGCATATATTTTTCAGATGGACTGTATGTCAAAATTAGGCAATCAGCTGGATTAGCTGTTTTTAAACTCAGCTCACTGATTGATCCAACCAGTTCAAGAAGGCAGCTAATCAGCATGCCAGAGACTCAAATGTGAGCTTGTGCAAACTGAATACGTTTTACAGTTTTACTATCCAATCGAACACAATTTGATGTTTTGGGTTCATTTTTTAGCAACCAACAAACGTTAGATTTCACTTCACGCTTCCGCACACCGTTGTTTTTTGTGTTTCTGCCCTGGCATTAATGGTTGTGATGAAAATAAGTTAGACGCACAATACATTCAGGTGCCAATCACTTTTCATAACAATCAGATGCAGTATTTCCAAAGGAGCGTTTTTCAGTTCTATATAAATGTATAGGTACTTGTCACCCCCTCCCAACCCAACTAATTTCGTATTCGAATTTGTGAACTTCAAACAAACAACTACTGATCATTAACAAGATCCCGACGGGACATGCTTGTGTTCGATGCCGAACTCACTGTGTTCAGTCTGTCATCCATCCAGCTTCAGTCAAACTAACACGCACGGATACACTGAAAAACTGGTGTGGCTGCGGTTGCGAATGCATTTTTAAAATTATTGTTCCAGTGGTGCTGCTGTCCGTTTTTTATTTGTTTTCAAACTCAAGCGATGATATCGTTCTCGGATTAAAAGGTAATGCGTTGCCACATTCATTCTTTGTTGTAGATTTGTCAGTCCTGGATGACAAGTAATTCACAGTCAGCTTTATCGAAAGCCAATGTATAAAAATTTAGTTTGCTATAAATAATATAATCAATGTAATGTCATATCTATCACGCTCTAATTTGTTAACAATACTGAGAAAAATCAACTACTTCACTTGAGTAAGATCGTGTCAAGACCCAATATTAAGCTCGTTACTGGTACTGTATTGCGTGGAACGATCGTTATATTCAATGGATTATACGAACAAGACCAGACCAGACACATAATTCACAGAATACATCCATACTGCGCTGAGCCTGATTTTGCGTCTGTGTGTGGTTCACTGCAGCAAGCTCTTAGGATTCAATAATTTCAGAAATATTCAATCGCACGAAGTACGACTTCGCATAGTCCCATTACAGGTGCACGGTGACGAACACATATATTGTTGTTCAAAAGGTTCTCCGTGTTTAATTTCACCCCTCAGCACACCACACTCCCGCAAGTCTGCGCCACACACCCGGCAGGCGTTGGAGCCATCAAGTGCAATAATTGAATTTCAGTAGCAGCGCCGAGTTATTGTGTGCACAGTATGGTGTGTAGGGTCAGCAGGTACTGATAATAATATAATATAATAAACTATTTTCCGTATTTTCAGCAGGTCTCTGATTCAGCTGTCTATCTATCCGCTGTATTCGCCTGGTTGTTGATATATACAGAGTTTTGACAACACCGCGCTTCAATCGCACAGTTCCCAGTTTCTTTATGCTACGCTAGGCATCGATGGATATATTGGCTTTATGTGTGCTTGAATGTTCTTATCGTGTTCCATAAATCGATATTCTTTAAAAAAAAACCGTTTGTCCAGCTGGATGGAGCCTTCAATCATTCGGTTTCTGAGTTCCCGTTCTGCTTAACACTATTTTCAGTGTGTTCGACAGTTTCTGCATGACCGCTTCTGTTGTTCTGTTTGAAACTTGTCCAAAATTTCGTTTCCACTCGCTCCGCATGACGAAAATTACAACTGTTGACAATGACATCACAGCAATACAAACAGTCGTTCATGAATCGATGATCGTCGTTCGCAGACACGACACATACACACGCACAAACGTTAATGGGGGCATTGTAACGCTGCTTTCGGCTGTGGCTCTTAGGCTCTACCATTCCATTCAACTGCGCGCGATCATGGAAATTCATGCGTGAAACTGAAGCTCGGGGTACATCATCGTAGCAGAGAGAGCATGTCTGTCAGAATGTGACTTCGAAGCCGAAAAGCGCACCGCAGCCCCACCCAGTCATTACTCATGGTTGCGACTGGTAAACCGGCAAATGCTTTGCGGCGTTTAACTGTAGCACACCGATTAAGCTTGTGCTGAACCGAACGGATTTGCAATTTCCATAGCTGTTGTCGTTGGTCCTTCCTGACGAATTTTCCCTTGCAAGAACAAGCAACTAAAACTCCGCATGTTCATTCGCGCGTCAAATAGAACAGAAAATATGACAACTACTAAACGTGTCAAAGCTAACATTTGTAGCTGTTGCACCTCTCTTGTCATGCCAATGTAGCTTCAGTCTCTTTTGCGTCATACTCGCTTTGTTATGAAGCTTAGGCTGTTTTATCATTTGCGCACGCTGTTTTTTTGTCGTTGAAAATGCAGAGCCATGAACCTTTTAGGTGGTTCAAAAAAGCCATTGTTTACAGTAGTTATCTTCCTTGGGCTCTGAAGCTTTGAAAATCTTTTCAACCTGCTTTGTTGTTCTCTTTAGCTTTTGCATGAGTAATGAAGCAAGCACTGGTGGTGGTTAGATTTATAGTTAGCAATGATGGTTACATTGAAACTGGTATAACAGCGTTGTCCTTTTTCAGTGCTAATCGACTCGGAAAACTCACTTGTTGATTTCAAGAGGGCCAAACTTATAAAATCACATAGTGCCTTTTGACTGGAACCCATGTAATAATTTCGCAAATTGTCAATACAACACAACAACGCATCAAACCAATAAAGACCAACTTCAATGGAGACACTGACATAATGACAACTTGTTCGAACGTGGGTCATGTTCGGCTGGTCGACTGCTCCAACACCGCCGGGTCGTTATGAGTTCAGTTTTGATAACGACGATGCCGCATGCCAACAGCAGCTCGCCTATTGCAACTATCTCAGTTTGCACCAAGGAGCGGTTGGTGAAGCGAACAAAGATGACGCGAATAATACGAGTGCGGCAAGTGGTAGAGTTCGCGCAATTGGTGTACCACGACCGAGAAACGCAAGTCATCAAGCGTCGAACTCGATGGATTATCGCCGTCTAGCCGCCAGTTGTATGTTTGCTCGGGGTGGCACCTAGGTTTTTTTTTCAAAAAGTCGGTTCTGCAATTTGCAGAAATTTCGTAAAAAATTTCTGCAAATAAAATTTGGTTTCTGCAAATTTCAAAAAACATGACGAAAATGGTTTTTGTGCTTGTTTAATGTCATTTTTTTCGTTCTGAGCATCATTTCTTAACGATGCTCAGAATTGCAATTGCCAATTGCATCGTCTTACCGCAAATTTTTCAAAAATTCAGAAAAAAACACCAAAACCAAACCAGATTGCCAAACCGAACAAATCACCAATCATTCGTTTCAAATCATTCAACCTAACAACAACACAATATCAAATGAAAACCCTCATAGCTCAAATTCCGCAATCAAAGCGATGGCTTCGGTCGGTTCGACGTTCTCAAAGGTGCAGTTCACTTTGTTCGGTTTGATTTTGTATCGCCTCTTTGTTTTCATCCCCAGATACTGCATGCTTGCCTGCAGTTATACTCGGACCAGGGAACTGAATTCGTTCGCATTTGAATCGTTTCCATTCATCAGCGATACTGCCCTTGCCCGGCAAAATTGATGAATAAAACTGGTGCAGATACAGCAGATCGGCATTTCCGTACACCAGCAGCTGTTCAGATCCATCTATCTTAGACGGCAGAATATTTTGGCGTTGTGCTTGTGAACGTTGTGCGTGTCTTCGAATCGATTGCTGAGATTCTCGACAAGCTCGACGACAAACTTGCGCACCGTACCTCCGCCAATGTCTTATTTTTGTATCTTCTGTTGTGTGGATGATGGATCACTTCATTCTAATTCCAAACAGAAAGCCTAACAGCAAACAATAATTGAATCAATAATGATCAACAAACAATAATAATAATTGAATTTCTGTTTTATTTTTCGAATTTGAAATACTTCGATTTTCTTCACGAAGGCAAAACAAAACGCCAATCATTGCGCTACAGCAACCGCCGAAACAGCTGTTTTTGACAAAAAACTATTTGAAATTTCTTCCATGATGGCGTGAAACCTCAGTTAAGCGCTGAGCACAAAATGAATATTGCAGAACCAAAGTTTGTATGCAAATCTGTTTCTGCAATGTGCAGAAATCTACTAAAAAATTTCTGCAAACGGTCCAAAATTTCTGCAAAAAACCGACGTTTTTCTGCAAAAAAAAACCCAGGGCACTGTTATTTTATAGTCAATTTGATATAAAAGATTCTCGTTCATCAAACAAAAACTGTTCCATGTATGCGAATTTTCAAATACTTGCCAGTGCCACGTCTGATTTGGTTGGCTTTTTGTGAAAAGGTCGCCAGTGAATGCCCACTATGCGTACAGTCTAACTCCATAACATATCCAACTGGTTGATGCATGTATTCTGTGCATGGATTGCGGTGGAGCAGGAGTTTGGTATTTGGACAGAATGCATGCATCACGTGATCACGAACCAATCAGCTAGTTGGATATGTTGTAGAGTTAGACTGTAGTTTAGTTCACCTATGTGTGGTTCGTAATTTATTATTACAGCTGGATATTTTTAGGTACCAGTCCCCACCTTAAACCCGAAAAGATAAAATTTGAAATGTTGCACAAGAAACGGGTAATCTCGTTGCTGCTTTGGGAATGCTTATGTAACTGGAGTAGCTTATGCTGAATAGCGGTACACGCTTCCAAAATACAGTCAAAATACCACAATTCTGGGCCAACAGAGTACGGTATCTTAATCTCCCGCATTCGAAATCGGTCTTGACACGATTTTATCGCTCGTCCCCTTATCGCCAGGAAAACTACGTATTGCAAGAACTTCGCTTCACTTTTTAGTCACTTTGATTTAATATCCCATTTTATTCTTTTGACGGCGTGACGAAGATTCGAAGCAGGTTCGTGTCGAGACTAAAAACAGTAAATACCGTAACCCGGATCTCAATGGCATTAACGTAGTGTGGCATGAGTTTTCTTGAAATGGTACCCTACGACTGGTTTCATAATGTACAATCACTACATACATACAATGTATATGCAAGTACCTTTGACCGTGACCGTATAACAGTTACATGCTGAAATGCTTAATTCATCCGTTACATAGTACTCACTTAATGGACGCTCAAACGGACTACCTTGAATCCGACATTGGTTCCTACTAGCACTGAAGCTGAAAAATTCCGCATATTGCCCATTTCTCACTGCATGCTGTACTATGGCCATCAATATAAGCTGTCAGTACCAGCCGACACTCCGTGCATAGCCGAAAACACAGGTACATAGGTCCGCTACGTAAGTGTCTTTACGGCAACGGCCAAGACAGCTATAATCTATAATATTATCATGCGCGCCACAAAAACGCGGTCGCCGACGCTACGCGGAACGAACGTAGTATTTTGCGAAAATTTATAAATGTTCAAGGAAACGGGCGTGCGTGCGTCCGCGCGCATGTGTATTTGTCAAAATTCCTTTTTTCAATTTTTCAACAAAAAAAAACGCAGACTTTTAGGATGACTCGCACCACCTGTGCCATTAGTCTTATTGGCCTATATCAGCGTTTTTTTGTGTTCTGTACATTGTAGCTGGTGAAAATCGCCAACCTACATACTATATCCGATGCTCTCTCTCTCCATGCCACTTTGCGACATGCATGTCCAAATAATGGACGGATACAGCATGTATAGTTTTTTCCAATCTCAAGAAAGAAAAGTAAAACTGGCCGGACGGACGGCTAGATATTCGAAAACGGAACCTGGCACGCATTGCGTTCACTTTTTTCGGCTCCGTTTTTGCACCGTGCAATTTTCACGCTTATCGGTTAAAGCTGGTTTTCGTGTGATGGCTGTCTTAGAACGATAAAAAAGGTTGAACCTTAGACCTTGAAGCTGGTAGGTATGCATGATAATCATACGGTGCAGAGAGAAATACAGGCAGGAGGACGTCTAAAAGTTGCTGTGCTGTGTTTTCAGTGTTTTAATCGGCACCGTTTGGGTTTTCAGCCACTTTTGACTGCATCTATCTAATACCCCTTTTACTTGGTAATTTTTTAAATATTGTTGTTCAATTTCAATTCATCCCAATTAAAGATTGAAAAAAGATACACATGTACACTTGTATGTACATACGTATATATAGGTAATGTGCCCAACTGCGAGAACTAAAGTTAGAAACATAATGTATAACCGACACCTCCAAACGTAGCCTCACCCGATCAAATGTGTGACAAATTTTTAGATCGGAAACATGCAGGTTTGTATACCCGTTCCTGTCAACTCAGCTCCAAGGTTCCGAGCTAGCCATATTGTTCATCATTAGTGAAGCTTTGACATTATTGGCAAACACACCTTGTTGCGCATAGTCTGTGTTCGTGTTTGTATTGTTGTGCATGCATAATATCGCGAAAGCCTATTTTGCTTGTTTATTGACTTTGCTAATGCGCGCGCACATATGTACAGGGTGGACCATAAGTAGTCGGTACGACATTGAAGCTCGCCGACCGTTATCGCTGACAGTTGAACCACATTCAAACAAAAGTACTGTAGTTGTCTACTATGCACAAACAATAAATGCGCATTAGGATGCAAACAGTGGTGTACAAAAACCCGCGCAGAAACACCTTCAGATGCAGAAAATTTAATAAAACGAAATGTCAGGAAATCCACACGAAATACTGTATGTTTGGTTGATTTGCACCGCATTTAAGCCTTTGACAATTTATCTACAAGGTTTTTTACATCTGCACGTTTTTTTATCTTCATCAACATCGGCACGAACACCTGCAAATAGCTTTCCACGTGTATTTTTCAACCCGATCGAAATAAAAGTCCCAACCACTGAAACCAAACACAAATCAAACTCTATATATTGACGCTGACGTAACGCTGTTTAAATTTGCCTGAATGTTAAAGCAGATCTGCAAGTTAATCGTTATGTATTATTTAGTTGATATTTAGGCTCAAACGAATTTAACAGTGTTGGTGAGCTGCGCTTCAAATTTATGCACACTCACTACTTATGGTTCACCCTGTTCACTTGTACCTGTAAAGCAAAAAGAATCCGTCCGACGGACTCCGAATAGAACAATAGCTGACAGCACACGAGCAAAACAAGTCGCTCTCGGCTGTTTTTGTTTGTATGTGTGTATTTTGGTTTTTTTTTCTCCAATGTCCTCTTCCCGACGTTTGCGGGTGCAGTTTGTTGGCTTTTCTCACATATGTACCTTTGCGTGTTTCCATTATTGATTTGCAATAACAATACTTTTATTGAATGCGAACTTCAGTTTCGAATGAACCAACCGCTTTTTTTGTGCTATCTTTATTATCTTCTCTTCTTCGTTTGTTCATTTGATGAAATAATTGGCACTATATGACTATGGTCTCAGCTGAGCCAAGCTATAAAGCTATCTAGGTAATGGCTTTTTTGTAAATACAGAGGTACATGGATTGGCTTGAAGATTCACATGTTCATGTAAGCATTATTGCTACTGCACCTTTATTTCGAGCACATGTTATGTGTGAATTGTTAAATGACGCTGAATGCTAATTATGGAGAAACCTGTTGTTCTCGCAAAATCAGTCTCTTGCATTTTGCGTTGCTCTTACTTCGATATGTTCCGGAATCCAAACAACTCGAATTATTGAATGCTTCAGTTTCATTGACCCAAATAAAGCGTTCAAAGTGCGCACGTTAAAAATGCCATAGAACAATACATACCGTGTTAACGTACATATACGTTATGTACATGTATGTAGCCAAACTGTGCAACTCAAAGTAAACTCCGACGACTGGACTGTGTTCAGCTGCTGTGCAGTCATATACACACCAGGCGCTTGAAAGATCGCGGCAGAAATTGATCACTTGCACAGGTGCAATAAAATAGTCAAACCGTGTGTGCCTTATTATAGATATAATACTTTTGCCGAGGGGTCCGAAATTTATGCGTCTAGCTGTCTTGTATGTTCGTTAGCGCGGTGATCAGATCACATGCACCATGCACGTGCATGCGTAAATTCAAAACGTACATAACGCGCAGCTAATATGCGCTCCTGGGACAATATAATGCTCAATAGCTCATAATATTGAAGTGCACACACATACATACAGGTGTGTGATATGTACGTGTCCCAGCCATATGCAATAGTTGTTTTCACGAAAATGACATTACGCTGTGGCGCATCGGCTCGTGAGTACACATTCAGTTATTAGGCGCGCGCTCGGTTAGTGAGCGCACTGTGGTCGCCTACATGCATAGTTCGCTCATTCCAATGACATGTTGCCGCTACACCCATGTGCCTGCTGCTGAACAGCTTTTGTCAGCTCAGTGAAGCTATTGCGTTTATTATCTGGCTATCTATCTGGCTATCTAGCTATCTGTTGTTGTTGTTGTTGTTGTTGTCGTCGTCGACGTAGAGTTGAAATAAAAACCTACAAGTACGGTAAGCCCCGTCTCTGTATCTTTGATATTTCTGCGTGCATGTGCCTGCTCAGCTCATGTACTGTATGGCTTACGACATGTTACATGCAGCTAGCTTTATTCGCTTCTAACTCGGCAATAATATCATTGTCGTTGTTGGTTTACCTGTTGTTTCATGATAATGTCAAGATTATAGCACCTAACTCACTTTATGTATGCAGCCGGTTGAATATAATTTAAAGCCAGCTTTTATTGCTCCTCTGAAACCAAGTTATTTTTTGGCTTCACAAGTCGAGGCGGTTTTTGGTGTTACCCCTTTGCGGATGCGTTATCAACTGAAAATTTTCCGACCGAATATCGATCACTTTGAAATTTTTAATAATGTGATTTTGAAAGTTTACTAAAAACTGGTGATATTTTTGTTTATTTTCAGTAAACGAACACGAACTGCGCGTCGGAAGTCGTGTCTCTAATGCAGTGCAACAACAACAACAACAACAACCACAACCACAGCCACAACAACAACGCAACAACTCCAACAGCAGCATTCCAGCCAATCAGCAGACGGTGGTGGACGTCTTTCAAGACGGCGACAACAGCAATGAGTACGTGAACGTCGTTTCAACCGACAACTACAACAACAACAACGGCAGTAATCAACAACAGCAGATTGTTGTCGTTAACTCTACCAATAACGCTAATACCAATAATCATAGCAATAGTCTACTGCAAGTTCAATCACAACAACAACAACACAGTCTCGGACAACAACAACAACCACATCCCACCGACATGGACGAATACGCTGCTAGCACGAATCTAATGTACATGGCATATAATGTTTCATAGGTGTTGTGTGGTCATTTGGAAGTGTGAAGTTTTGCGCGCATGGGAATTTTGATTTGTTGTCAAACGTTTTTTTGCATTTTGAGTTGAACTGACTGAAGTTGGAAGGGCCCATCATTTGACTATTGACTACAAAAGTTGACAGCGTTTGACTGCATTCAAATTGCAGTACCGATGCGCGGTGTCTGATGTTTGGTTTGATGTTGTCAGGTGAATGCACAATCAGTTCTCAAGCACAAACACTTCACATGAAATCAGAAAAGTATCAACAGGTTCAGATTCACCCTAACCTTAGCACGAGCACGCAAGTTTCGTTTCCATTAATTTTGTACTAAAAAACCGTTTGAAAATTTTAAAATTATGAAAACCAGAGAAACATGCACAACCGTCATGCACAGTCATAAATACCGCGTAAAATAGTTTAAACGCACCTTGGTGGTTGTGAAACATGATGTGCTGCACCGTGAGGCGGCCAACGTTGCACTGCACCAATGTTTGTCCTGTCCCTGTGCACCGTTGTTCAGCGTACATGTTAAGTCAAAATTGAACACATGTATTTTCGTGTTTGTTATTGACGAAATCGTACATGGGGCTGCTTTGCTGCCGTGTTAGCTCTGTAAATTTGAAACGCGTTGCAAATGAAATCCCCGCGCGATCAGTGAATTGCATATGGGTGACCATTGTTTTTGGTTTTACAAATTGGTTGATTTGGACTGAAAGCAACGTATCATTGAGAGTAGCTGTTAGTTGCTATTGAGAGTAGCCTCAACGTTTAACTCCTTCTTAGTTGCTAATAAAGATGCTAGTGTTTATGCCACGTGTCTTAGTCCCCTCCCTGGTCAAACCGGAAATCGTCGTGAAACTCTTTCATGTCCATTTGTGGTTTCGCGGCTAGTAAGGAGTTAAACGAAAATAAATGTGCGTTAGGATTTGAAGCAGTAAAGCATAAATTTATGGATAAAGTACTCTCAATGAAATTTGCGTTTACTGAGCCCAAAAAACAGTTTTTGTGGCATTGTGATACATATGCCACAAGCTGCATTATGACTGTACCGCTTGCGCTTTAAAGTTCAACCACATACATTCTACATTCTATTTCTAATGTTATAAACATTCTACATTCAACAGTCATATGCAATTAGCGGATGAGTTGGTGACAACGTGGTGCATGCATTCAGTGCAGGACAGACTCCGCCTCCACAGTAATGCGTGCACAGAATGCAAGCATCATCACGTGATCACCAACCAATCAGGTCATTGCCACATGATTAGAAATGTAGACTGTATGTGCATGTTATGTTGCATTTGAAATTAGGTTGCAGCAACGCACGCAACGCATGTGCTTAGCGCAACAACACACGGTGTAACTGTTGTTGGCACACCTTGTTGTTACAGCGCAATGCGCAGCCAGAAAAAACCGACATTTGACACAAGCTGAAGTGCGCTTCGCAATTGCGTACATTGCTTCGCGCGGTACAATGAAAAATGAAAACAGTGAAAAACGAAAAAATCAGATAGTCGTATTATTGCGCTTTCGCGTGCGCGCACTATACAATGGAGTGTGGGGCGGCTGGCCGGATGGTTCCTAAGTTACAACATATTGTAATGCGGAGTGTTGCTTAGAGAGTGTCCACACCATCATTGGAGCGCACAACACGCCGGCGCGCATGTGCATGCCAGCCATGGACGCCCAAACGACCGTTGTTACCCGACAACGACCAAGTAAACTACATACACACACACACATACATCTGGAGTAGTCGCCTCCGTCGTCCCATGCAGCTGACCACTTTTTCGCGCATATTATAAAGCGTACAGCGCGACGTCGAAGGCATCATTGGTGCTTAACTACCGTTGATATTGGTGACTGAACGCGGCGGCATCTCTAAGAGCGTACATGATTTGAGTGATGATGTGCCGCTGCGGCAAACGCGCCTCTGAATGCACAGTGTATATATGTGTGTGTGTGGTTGGTTGTTTTGCATGTGCGACATATGAAGCATATGAATGATGTATTTTGGGCGTGTAGCTATGGTGAGAACAACGGTACTGCTGCTGAGGTCGCTATGTGGCCTATGCGTTGCAGCAAATCAGCGCATCAGATTCCAATGGAGATGCCGATTGGAAATGTTGGTGGAGCGGCGGGCTGAAGCCTGAGGTACACACTGAGGTGTGGTAAAAACAATGTTGGCCGCAGTTTACAGATCGGGCGACGAATGGGCGCACACACACAGTACAGGAGTCAAGAGAACGAACTAAAAATCAAATACAAGACAAAAGCAAGACTCCATAGCGGACACGGTGATAAACAAATAGAACCGCTAATAAAACGGATAATGGCATTGAACGCGCAGTGCGCTCAACGTGCACACAGCAACTTCGCCTGTCGCTTGTGTTGTGTGGAGCAATTTTGCTCGCTGACAAAGCAACTCGCGGGTCTTGGGGCGGCAGCACAAGACAGTCGTAAAACGCGGACAGTCACCCCGGGTAACGGTTGTCAACCGCTTATCACCATAGTGCGTCTACTAAAATACAATCACAATAAAGATATGCGTGTCTTGCTTGTGTCGGTCGCGCGACTCCCATTTCGGGGGTGTTGTGCCTAGAGGTTGTAGCATAATTGTGCTCTTTTCATGTACAGGGTGATCCAAAAAAACTTCACGACATAAGAATCGGCTTTATAGCTCGCCAACGAGCGGATGGTTTGGGCTAAAAATTCAATCAGCAAATGTTCGTTCTAAAAGAACATCAGAAAGCTGAAACATCTCCTTGAGCGCTGGCTGAGTAGTGTACGTGCCCAAAGCACAGTGTACTGTATTTGGCGCGAAAATTCAAAATTTTCGCGTTTTAACTATTTTGTTTCGCATTCATTATAGGGTGGATCAATTCGTCTGAAATTTTAACGCAAAAAAATGAGAATTTATGGAAGATGTTTAGTTAAAATTTCAGCCGAAACCATGTACCTGTTGGCGAGCTAGAGCCGATTCTTATGGTGTAGTTTTGTTCGGATCACCCTGTACAATGGACGCACTACGAACAGCGATCGACAAAAGTTGCGCGCAGTGAAAACGGTTGCTTAGGGGAGCCGCGTGGTTATGCGTTTTTAGCGGGTATAACCTGGTGCTTATTGTTGCTGTGCCGACGACGCGCGTGCGTGCCTGTGTACACACTTGGAAACATGCGCAACTGTTGTGTGTCGCGCGCGCTGGGTCGCTCGTTTTGCGTTGCCATACGAACCGATACCATAGCTACCAAATCTGCGTATCTATACCTATGTGTCTGTATGTGCATACAGCCAACGCGACCATAAACATTATAATTATCAGGCGGCGAGAGTTTTAGGGCAGATCTGCTTTCAGATCACATGCTTAGAGACGCCTACTGCGTTCAGGATGTTACACGTTTGCTACATCGGGCGCGCGTGAAAACAAAGGACAACGTACAGTGTCCAACGTGCAGATATGAGTGTCCGATGCTTGTGTTTGTCCGCTCCGCAGGACACGCTTTCTTTGACTAACGTCGTCAAACAAACCGTGTCCGCGCACTGCTCGGCATCAGGAGGCCCACGCGCACGCGACATGAGTTTTTGAGGCGCGCAATCATTGGTTGGGTCCGGATGGGGCATGACTTTTGTCCTCCTGGGGCATGGAAAAAACTCAAGTGCATGTGCACAACAACATATACAGTCGAACTTTTAAGCATGGGCAATAAGTTGATTGGCTGTTTTTGAAACATGCTCCCAGCGCGATATAGCCAAACGAACATGCGAGATTCCAATGCCAGAACGCACCGCACAGCTTGAATAATGTTTTGCAGTGAGAACGCCTACTGTACTGAACAAATTTGTTTAGTAGTTTGTTCAGTAGGACGTTCTCACTGTTGGACTGTTGGCTATACGTTGAATTTGAATATTTTGACGCCACCAAACCGGGCATAGCAACGCGCGCAGAAACGGAACCCGGGCACCGGATTAAACACAGAAGACATGGCGCAGTGCGTGGACTGATTGGATACCATGGTGATCAGTAACATGGCACGATGTGTGTCTCTGTTGTCGTTGTACTTTGCTTTTGGTGGCTCAAGACGCCAAGCACTGCCACTGCTGACTTTGCAGTGTTGCGTTTCACCTATTACATTTTTATTATTATTTCTTTTGATCGCTGTTGCCATTGGATATGGCGCACATGTAATGCCCTGAAATCGTTGTGTCAACATTGTGCGGTGTGTTTTGTCTTCTTGTTGTCGTTCATCGCCTCACTGGTCGCACAGAATGCGCGCCGTTTTTATTTACGTCTTGTTGCCACGCAATTTTCGTCTCCTCGGCCCGTTTTTATTATCGTCGCTTTAGATTTTGATTTGGCAGTTGCGAATATGGTATTTGCCGTTTTCGTTCTTCACTCCAGCTCCAACCAGTTGTTAAGCACAGCGCTAATTCACAATTCCGACCTTTGCAAGTACCTGATTTTTTAAAGCACCAAATCTTTATCGCCGCGTTTTTTCCTGGTTGGCAGGGTTTTTTTGTCTTTCCATTGTGGAAATTGTATTAATTTAGAACATTTCACATTGAAAACCTGCATCTTTACACCATAGGCTAAACTCCTTTGTCCGTCGCTTATATCTTCAAAACAAATTTCAGAAACAACCACAAAACGAGGTTCATACATTGTATTTGACGCCATTAGGTGACGTCTATAAATTTTAAGACAAAAAATTGGAGCAAAACATTGTCCCCATGTTTCAGTCATTCAGTTCGTATTTCGGTTTACCCCCGCTTCGCTCATCATCCAAGCCGAAAATGCAGAACACAAGCTCGTCAGTCGGATCATAAAACCATGCTCATAGTCAATGGCAATATGACCGTGGCCGTGCTATACCAGTAGCACAGGCAACCATCACGTGTTACCGTAGCGTTATATGCTTCGGTTGTCACGGTGACAGCCGTCAACGCTTTTGTTTTGTCTCCACCTTGGTACGAAAAAGTGCGTGCTAACGCGCCAGCCCGGGGCCGCAATGCACGGTTTGCCGCGAGAACCTCACACATGGCGCCGTGAAAGTCAGTTTTTGGCTTTAGTTTTCGACTGTGTGGTGTGGTGCGCCGAACTCATGAATACACACCGTCATGACGCGCACATACGAGAATGGGAAGAGCAAGTACAATGCAAAAGCTCACATGAGCAGCTAATGTCTCTGAACATAATGCATTAGCGTTGGTGTGCGCATGAAATGGTAGGGCGCAAGAGATCCGCCGCTTTGTTCCGCAGGTACCAGTTGGTGCAGTTTTGCCGTGTGTGTGTGTGCGTGCGAATTGTCGACGAGTTGTTTAGATTATAAACCAGAAAAACAACCGTCAATTACTTGGTATTATTACGGTTGTGAAATGGATGCGTTCTTCCGTAAAAATATGCATGAAGTTGGTCTAGTGTGGAAGCCTCTAAACTGAAAAGCTTTTTAAAAAAACTGATCTGTATCTGTCAGAAACCGAGAGACTGTCAGCAAAGCCGTATGTTTGACGGTGGTGTTGTGAGTGCGCACGTGTTGCGGCGGAGTATGAGGTAAAGAAATGACGAACATTTGCGCTGACACCGCCTTTTCCACATGCTTCGCGTTCAATTTTGACCCATTCACAGCTCATCTACTGCATTTCAAAAATTGCACATGCACCACAAACACAACTGGAACCACACCATCGCACCTTCCATCGAATTTGGCATATATTGTTTCTGTGTTGCTGTTTTTTTTCTTCATCGGCGCCAAATGAGCACCTGAATGTTTTGAGAAAATTTACAAAAATTTGTTTTTTGCCCCAATTGCAGATCCGGTCCGTACGTGTACGCGGATACGAACAACTACGGTGCATATTATCCAACAGTGAGTTGAATGCTTTACTTTTTTGTTCTGTCCGCAGTCTACAAGGTGAAAGACAAATTAACGTCGGCTTTTAACAATCCATCGTACTGTTTTGTCGGGCCGAACAAGTGTTTCGTTTCCATTTTTCTCAGCATTCCGTTGTTGAACGGTCAAATTGACAAAAGGCGCATTGCAAATTATGCACCACTGATTGGTCGTCTCACACTTGGACGACGAATCAGTTCGCGCCGAATTAAATCCACAGTAATACATTCTCAGCCAGTGTGGGACGTCTTCTCTCATTCGAATCCACCAAACAATATGAAGTCGCATTCTTTCTCATTTGTAACTCAACAATTCTACAGAGTAAATAAATCAAACGGTGCCAATGACACAGTGGAGAACACATCAATCCATGCATTTTATTCCACGAAGTGCATGCAATTCCAATGACACGTTCGAACAGCGTGTAACCCAATGAACCACCAGAAACACTGTGCCCACCGCACTTGCAGTACGCAGCCAGCGGCGCCACGCCGGTCGGCGGTGTCTCGGAGAACAGCGCCGCGGCGTCCTACCTGATCAACAGCGCGCCCGGGCCACCGGTGTGCGTCAGTCAACAGCCGTCGCCCAATAGCACCGTCGACGACGACGGCTCCGGCGCGCATCTCAGTCATACGACGCGAGCCAGTCCTGCGACGGTGCGAGACTTTTGTTTTGTGGCGTTTAAGGAAGAGAGAACATTCCAGGTTCGCTGACGTTTTTCACAGACTATGAAGTGCACTGTGCTATAGCATCATTCAGAGACGTGATTCCACGAAAAAACTTCAACATGAGTCGGAAAAACACACAAACGTTTGTTGCGTGTCGCACTCGCAGATCCAATGGCTGCTGCACAACTATGAGACGGCCGAAGGTGTCTCGTTGCCGCGGTGCACCCTGTACGACCACTACCTGCGGCACTGTCAGGACAATCGTCTCGATCCGGTGAACGCGGCGTCATTCGGCAAACTGATCCGCTCCGTGTTCCTTGGCCTGCGCACACGACGCCTGGGCACGCGGTCGGTGGCGCGATGTTGCGTTTGTTGTTGTTGTTGTTGTTGTTGTTGTTGTTGTTGTTGTTGTTGTTGTTGTTGTTGTTGTTGTTGTTGTTGTTGTTGCTGCTGTGACCTTGCGTTGTTTGGTTGGTTGGTGTTGTGTGTGGCGTGCGAATTTTGCATCACCACTTTTTCTTTGGATGCTGACTGATCGCGACACTGATCGATGGTAAATTTTCTTATACTGAAAAGCGTTTCATTGTTCAACAACAGAATGTTCTTCAGTGGTGTTCACGTACAAACGCACTGGCAGTAGCTAGCGTGACTGCGTATGTGCGCCAGTGTGGTTTTTTTCTGTTTCAGCTACCGTGATCAGAATGAATGGATCAATAAACCCATGCGTGTTTTTTTGCAGTGGCAACTCAAAGTACCACTATTACGGCATTCGAATCAAGCCGGAGTCACCGTTGAACCGTTTGACGGACGATTTGATGCTACGCGAGCAAAACATGGCCATACGCCAACAGCCGAAACGGTCAGTGGATTAGAAAACACTGTTGCTGTTTTTTTTCAAAACAACTGTTTTTTAGTTTTTCAGTAAAACTTATGAAGATTGGTTGACACGCTGCAGCGAAATATCAAGAAACAGTTTTTGTACCGATTTTTCAAAAAAAACTATAAATTTCAAAAGAAATTCAAAAGGAACGATTTCAACGTGGTAGCAACTGAATTTTCACTTCATTCAGTTGATCAATCGTGCTGCTTTTCCCAGACTGACAAAAAAATAATAAAAACTGAAACCGAAACTTCTGGCTCTGGTTTCACTTCAGTCAGGCGTGAAATTAACAACAGGGTCTATCTTTCGGTCTCATTCTTTCCATAACAAAAGTGAATCCAGCATTATTTTCAGCGGCTCCATGAAATCATCGCAGCAGCACGCACAACAACAACAATCCATCACGTACGCAGCGCCACCCGGCGGCTACGCGCATCAACACGACCACCAACAACAACCACAACATCAACAACCAATCAGCGCACAGCAGCCGACGACCAATCAGCTGAGCGCAGCGGACTCTTCCACCAATCAGCACACAGCAGCGTCGTCATTGGCCGTCCACCAACCGCCACCACCAGCGCAATACAACGCTCAGCAGCACCAATCCACCGCCGCCGCCGTCGTGCCGCTGGCCAATCAGCAACATCTGAAGCACCTCGGCGTACAGCATGCGTTCGTCGCCAACGTCGCTCTGCACGAGCACAATCTCGAGCTGCTGCTGGCGCAGGTTGCCATGACCAAGCAGCACGCGCATCGATTCGTCCAGTCGTACCAGCTGCATTGCGAGGTTTGCCTTTTCCCGGTGGATGTTTGGTTCGCTGCTGACCGCACTTGGCATTGACTTTGCACTCGTAGTAACATTTTTTATTCCACTCTCTTTTTCAGGACATACTGGAATTGGTGCGTAAACTGCAACTGTCGGAAGTCGAAGGCTGCTGGCGTAACTTCTGGCAACCGGAGCGACCCGACGACGACGACGATCGGTACGAATACGGGGGCCGTTTTTTTTAATTTGAAGCCGTGCACGTTGTACGTACAGTCGAACTCCAAGTTATAGGGAATCAATCAGCGTCGTCGTTGGTGATCACGTGATGCATGCGTTCTGTGCAGAAATTGCTGTGGGGGCGGAGGCTCGTTTGCACTGAAAGCATACATGCACGTGATCACCAGCCAATCAGCTGATTCCGCATAATTTAGAGGTCGACTGTACTCATCGAATCCTGCGTGACGCTCCAAACTGTTTCAGTGTCGGCGGCTCAAACAGCAACAGCTCTGCCGTCTCTGATCTCAGCCAAACGCAGCTGTTCAGTCTGTGCACCATCGAGCACATCCAGCAATACGTGCAGCAGATGGACTTCAAATTCTATCAAACGCTCGTTGATGTGCTCATGCCAAACGTTCTCAAGTCCATTCCAAGTGGGTGACGTGCTGAAAACACAAAGACCGGCGAACCTGTGATTGATCTTAAGGAGCAATCTTGTTTGCTGACTGCGGAAGATGGCTTGGTTGTGAAATTGCGTGGACTTCAGACCACGATACTCGCTATTTAGAGTCCCGTCCTGACCTGTCGTCCTTCGAACTGGCTTTCATGACCGAACAACAGAATTGTTGCTCTTGTGTCTTGGCTTCAGGTGAACTGATCCAAATCATCCGCAACTTCGCCAAGGGCCTCGAAGGCTGGCTGGGCGTGGCGATGCAGGGTGCACCCGAGGCGATACAAAAGATAAAGGTAAAAAAAAATTCTTGTCTGAAGACGGCGGAAATGTCATTGAACGTTCTTGCCTGGAAACCGGCCACTTTCTCCGAACGTTCCTGTTCGAACACCACATCCCTCCATAGATCTGGTATTATTGACTATTGACCAGTCACAAAACAAACACACAGCCGCGCGCTGGTGACAGCGTGCAATTTTCACAGTGAGAGGCAGCGATCGTGCGCCACCAGACAAGAATAATGCACGAATTGCAATAATGTGAAAGAGCAAGCGATTTTGCGTTTTGCAGCTGAACGCCGTGAAGTCGCTGGCGCAGACGTTGCGTCGCTACACGTCGCTGAATCACCTGGCGCAGGCGGCGCGTCACGTGCTCGAGAACGCGTCGCAGATCGCGCAGATGCTGACCGACTTGAATCGGGTCGACTTTCACAACGTGCAGGAGCAGGCGTCTTGGGTGTGCCACTGTGACGCGATGCTCGTCGAGCATTTGGAGAAGAACTTCAAGGTCGCGTGAGCTCACGAGAAAATCATTGTGCAATCGTTGAATTCGAATAACGGCGTGAAAGTGATGGTCTTAACAAAATATCATCGACTGCCAGAAAACGGTCGGAAAGTTCCAGTATGAAGACAATCCATTTTGGTTTTAAACGCAATTATGTTGAAGTCATAAACACACACATGTACACATGCGGCACTTCAACAACGCGCGTGTGTGGTGTGGTTGTTTGCAGCTGTCCAACATCACTATTATCTAAAAATGCGGGAGACGCATATAAAAGGAGGAATATGGCCTTGTGTAAGCAGTGAAA
>JASANC010002449.1:0-102020 GCA_030248135.1 Theristus sp. LFF4_11 | reverse complement strand
GCCATTTACTTGTACAGAGTGTCTCATAAAATTATCATGGGCAAAACGACTTGTTCTCAAGTTTGATTCAACATTTAAGTCTCAAAATTTGAACACAGTTTCAGAAACGTTTGCCATTAATTGCGTTGAAATTTCATGAAAATATCCAAGCACACTCTAGCACAGCAACGTTTTGAACTTCAAGGTTGCAAATCGTCCGTCACAAATGCACGCGCTGACGATTATTGTCCATTTTTGAGTTTCTGCACTCTTGTTCTACCCTCTTCAATTCATTGAAACTATCACAGCTGCAGTTTAACTTTTCAGGTTTAATCCTTTGAATAAAAATGAATTTCTTGAAGAAAAACACCAACTTGGTATGAAAATTGAAATGCGCGTGTGAGCAAATTTTAGAATTTTCAAATAAAATTTTAACCTTTGCAAGCAGTGTTCAAAATTTCGTTTGACCAAACACGAGAACGAGCCGTTTTGCTCACTGTAGTTTTTTGGGACACCCTGTACCTGCACGGCAAGTGATTGCCTAAGCACCTTGCACTTCCTTTTGACACATCGACCTGATGTTGCTCAAACATGTGCGCACATGGCACGTGTGTGCTGCAACAGCGGGTGTGTGTGTTTGTGCAACGTGCAAGGTCACACAAGGACTTTCGTACCGATCGAGGGACAAATATTCTGTTTGACAAGATTAAAAATGGGTTTTCAGAATTCCGCGTCCCAACCGGTGAGATCGTCTTCTGGCTCTGGCTCGGTTTCCGGGCCAAAATTGTCAAAATTGGACGTGTCCGTTGTGTCGGCAATCTGAATTGAAAATAAATAGGGAAAATCACAAAAAAAATTTTAAAGTAATTTTCAAACAAAATGTCTCACGGTCGGAATCACGGGCGGTTCCATGGTTCGACGGCGCAACGCCTCGAAATCGAAACCTTCGAACCAGCTGCAAGGTGTTTTTTGTCAACGCAGTGCACAACGACAATGAAACAAGCACGAGTAAAAAAACAAAACTGGCCACATGCGGTCGACCTCTGGTAAAACATCATAAAACCAAGCACCACTGAGGGGTGGGCTCTCGGGTTGGCCATTTCAACGAACGCCTATGACCGGACCGACCGTGTTTTCCTGACGTCTTTGGTGCCGCCACGTCCACAGCCGAGTCGTTCAGCGGGCGACTCCCGACAGAGCTTTTTTATGAGCACTATGGCGTTCTTGCTAACCGACCGGGGCCACTCGATCGAGTCGACCCCCTTCAGAATCATATTGTACGTGCGCATCGGGTCTGAGCTCGCGAATGGCGGTCTGCAAGGTTTTGCGTAAAAATCAGTGAGGCGGGGGGAGGGAGAATGATGCAGATAAAATGGCTGGTGATCTTGCAGGGTGCACATGCATTCCATGTGAGGAGAAAACATCTGGACACTCCCATTTCGGTAGACATTATTGCAGACTTTTTCCTATTGGATCCTTTACGGATCCGGTGGTCACAGAGTACAAAATGGCAGCATCAACTGACGATCCAGTGAGCAGCTCATAGACGTAGATGCCCAACGACCAGCAGTCGACCGCCAGATCGTGTCCCTTGTTCAGCACAATCTCTGGCGCCACGTACTCCGGCGTACCGCAGAACGTCCACGTTTTACGACCGATGCCGATCTTTTTGGCGAACCCGAAGTCAACCTGTGCCGGTAAACTTCAGCTCTGTTCACCTTTTTATTGTAAAAGTGCACGCACTCTGTGTATGTTCCCTGAGTTTTTTCTCTTCAGACAGCACGTCCACTGAGAACGGCACTCAGCAAAGTTGACCTGCGAGTTCGTAGCTGGTAGCTCACCAAATGTCTTGAGTGCAGCCATGTACGCTGCAGGTTCACATAATTTTTCAGTGACGCATTCTGCCAGCAATGTTTACCAGTTTCGCATAGCCGCGCGTGTCCAGCAGCATGTTCTCCGGTTTCAGATCACGATAAATGATGCCACGCTGGTGTAAATACTCGAGCGCCTCAAGGGCACACGCTGTGTAAAACCTCGCCTCGTTGTCGTCGAAGTAACCTCTGTAAAAAAGAGCTTCACGAAATAATGTTGTTGAATGGTGTGTTCATAAAGACACAGGAAACTTCCAATCCAAACCGACCGATCCCGCAGCAGCGACCAAACCTCGCCGCCGAGACACGGCTCAAGCAGCATGTACAGGTATTTGTTGTCTTTGAACGTTTTGTACAGTCTGGAAAGATGAGACATCTATGGAACCGCCTGCAGTAATGTTTGCTTTCTCCACAAAAAATACAGGATCTTTAACATGAACTCCTGAACGAAACGACGGCACAGGCGTCGATTTACTTGACAATGAAGTGCGAGTTCGCCTCGATCATGATGTTGCGTTCGTTGAGAGTGTGCGTCTGCTGCTGCGTCTCCACGATGTGCTGCTTGCGCATCACCTTCAGTGCGAACGTTCGATCTGGCTGACGAAGGATTTTCACCTGCAAAGTTTTCGACGCAAAGATTGAACAATGTTTGCAACCGCTGATTGCGTTCACTGAGTCAGGTGTGGTCACTAACACAGGGATGCCTGCGAAATTCCTCTACTGTTCTCCTATCTTTTCTACAAATACCATTTTTCTGAAAAACAAATTGTCAACGAACCAATTCCACCCGTCCGAATCCGCCAACGCCCAGTGTGGCCACGATCTCATAGTCGCCGAGCGCTGTGTTCGCCAACTCCGTGCGAAGCCTGCAGCGAGTTTGCGACATTTTTTATACGCAGTTCTGTGAATGGATAGAAGTGACCAAAAACTCATTCAACAACAATGAATACACACGCGGTATAAACAAACACTGAACAAACGTTGCAGAACTTTTTTGCAGAACTTTTGAGGCTGCAGCTGGGGTTACCAGGAAGGTTCTTATAATGTTCCGTAACGTTTTTCAGTTATTTAGGCAACAGCAAATTGCACACGCACACAACAAAATAATATTAAATCGGCCATATAAAAATTCCTTAGCAAAACTGGCCACAACCTTTTCAAGTCTCTGATGTGGTACACACTGATACATGTACATAAGAGTCATATTTTTGCGCCGCGTTTGTTGTTTAAAAGCTTGTTGAAAAGCGTAAAAATTTTGAATTTATCTAGATATTATTAAATTGTCCTCTTCAGTTTAGTCTAAAATCACATCATGGCGAAATCTTGTACAGCATGGCCGAATAAATGAGGCAGTCCATCAGGGTTGTTTTTTCAAAATCCACTATTTCCATCGTGTCAAGGGAGAAAGAATCAACAGAATAACAGAATAATAGGATAATCCATTAGCGTAAAAAACGCGTCAAATTTGGCATACAATTTGGTTTCTGAACTTCTTTTTCTTTTATTCAAAATTCGCGCGCTCCTTCACCCAAAAAAGCTGCCATGTTTAATCGGCTATGCTGTAAATTCTGTGCAAAAAACAGAAACATCAGAGATTGCAAAACATTGCTGCATGTAGCTTTATCGTTGTTGCTAACGTACGCACCGCTGTGCATACAGCAGCACCAGTGCAAAAAGTGTTGTCTTCCGTTGATTTTCACCCTTTTTACCAAACTCTTGTGCCAGGATAAACCGGTGAGTCATTGCCACAGAAGGAGACCTTGCGTTCCCAATGCCTCTGCGATACACTTTGTGCAAACCAGTGTCAGCGATCGATGTCTGATCGTTATTTTAGTGGCTTTAAAGGTCGCTAAATGCTAAAAAAAGCAAATGTGAAAGTTTCATTTGTCCACAATGCCAAAAAAACCGCCAAAACTCTTTTCCTTTCCCCAAGACTTGAAAAGGTTTCGAGCCAATCTTTCACTCTTACACAAGGCCATATTCCTCCTTTTATATCTCCCCATTTTTAATACACCAACGCGCAAAAATACACTCTTACTTCCCCCCACCCTAAAGTCCCCACCCCCCAGCCCCCATTCCCCCCAGATATATTGATTCTGACTTTTACATAAGCCCCGAAGGTCGGACCAAAATCACAATACGTTGGGCACACAACTCAGGTTTTTCATTTTTCGTTTTTAGGCCAATTTCGTCTATGCTCCCCCGCCTCCTCCCTAAGAAAACTGACCCAAAAGCCGTGATCGGCGCAATGAATTACCATAGAAAACACCGACTTCTTGTTTTTCATTTCTGGACCGGTTTCACTAAATTCCACGGCCGATTCGCCCGAAATCGTCACGATTCGGTATCTAGAGTTGCTCACATGAAAAAACTAGCACACAATCCGTGATCAGTGTATTTAATTACCACGGAAAACACCGTTTTTTTGTTTTTCATTTCTGGACCGATTTCGCCAATTTCCACGGCCGATTCGCCCGAAATCGTCACGATTCAATATCTAGAGTTGCTCACGTAAGAAAACTAACCCAAAATCCGTGATCAGCGCATTGAATTGCCCTGGAAAACAACCTTTTCTCTTCTTTTGTTTCTGGACCGATTTCGCCAATTTCCACGGCCGATTCGCCCGAAATCGTCACGCTTCAGCATCTAGAGTAGCTCAAGTAAGAAAACTAACACTTAAAATCCGTAATCACCGCATTGAATTACCCTGGAAAACACCCTTTTCTTGTTTTTCGTTTCCGGACCGATTTCGCCAATTTCCACGGCCGATTCGCCCGAAATCGTCACATTCAGCATCTAAACTTGCTTACATAAAACTAAACCAAAATCCGTGATCAGCGCATTGAATTACCATGGAAAACACCCCTTTCCTGGTTTTGTTGACCGATTCGCCAATTTCGACGGCCGATCCGCCCGAAATCGTTACGATTCAGTATCTAGAGTTCCTCACGTAAGAAAACTAACCGAAAATCCGTGATCAGCGCATTGAATTACCTGGAAAACACCTTTTTTTTTTTTTCTTTTTTGACCGATTTCGCCAATTTCGACGGCCGATTCGCCCGAAATCGTCACGATTCGGTATCTAGAGTTGCTCACATAAGAAAACTAACCCAAAATCCGTGATCAGCGAATTACATTACAACACTCTTTTTCTTCCCATCCCCCCCCCCGCCCCCCCCGACACCCCCATCCAATCTCCCACGAACACAACCCACCCCCTCCCCCCATACCCCAACAACCTTTTTTCGACCCCTCCCCCCCAACCACCCACCTAGCCACAAAAAAAAACCCCCCAACCCGCGCACTAAAACCGACCGACCCTTCCCCTTTCCCCCCCACCAAATTTTTAAGAGTGAAAACCGACCCCCCAACCCACCCTCCAAAACCACATTGACCACAAAAAGCCCCCGCACAAAAATAAACACAATTTCACAAAAACAAAACAAATACACCCACATTTCACTCAACACCCCCAACATAAAAGAACAAACCCCTAAAACCCAGAAAACCCCCCACACAAAAAACACCCAATCCCACCCACAAACCGGCAAAAACCCACATTTAACCCCCCCCTCGACGGCCGCCAAATAAAAACCGCACCCTCTACAACGACAAAAAAAAAGACAAACAAAGACAAATAGTTTCCACTTCCAAACAGTGAAAATTCACAACCCCCCCCGCCCGCCGCCCCGCCCACCGCTACACCCCCATCGCAACCCCAAGCGATAACGCCACAACGAGCCCCGCGCCCCCCCCCCCCCCCAAACCCCACCCCAACCCTCACCCGAACATCATCCACCGAACGCCCTACCCTACAACCCACACGACATGTCACACAACATTGCAAGCCCATGCGATCCAGCGCCAACTTAGCCCACATCTACACAAAAAAACAAAATTAAAAAAACCAAAAAAAAACAAAAACCAAACTTACCAATAGCACACCAGCCCCGCCCCCCCCCCCCCCTCCTCGCCGCCCCTCCTCCCGTCCCACCACCCCCCCCGTCCCGCCCCTCGCCCCCACTCCACCTCCCCCCCCCTGCCGCCACACGTTCCCCATCCCCCCTCACCCCCCCCCACCATTGACAGTTACATAATTAGCCCCACTTTTAAATTTTCTTTTTCACTACCCCAGTCCCCATTTTTTCCCCCGCCCGTGGCCCCCCCACTTCCACCACTACCCCCACCCCAACCTTTAAATTGTTTACCCCATCCGAAGTGCCTGCTCGCCAACGCACTTTCTCAACCGGTTGCGATTTCGTTCGCATGATCGAAGTGCTTTGTTGTATCGTTGTGACACGCAGCTGCAGTAGACGCACAATGTTTGCCATTTAGTGTTTCGTGATGTTTTCTCGGAGTCATTAAAAACTCCATTCAGATTGGATTATCAAAAAAAACTTTCTGTATTGAACGCATAAAAGTAATTAGGAATGTCTGAACACCGTGCTTTTCTCCATGTTACTGCACAGCACAAACGCACTGGCACACGTGCGCAGTGTATCGCTTGTCTGTCTGGGTGTCAGTCTATTTGTTTGGCGAATCACAAGAGCAGACAAATGAGTTGCACGATTCTCGAACTATCAAAAACACCATGTGTACCTCTCCCTTCGTGACGATGTAGAACGTGCTGCCAACACCACCCTGTCGCACAATGCACTCGCCAAATTTGTAGGATTCCTGCGTAAAATTATACAACTCTTTGATATATATTTGTATGGTTGGCATTTCTCTTGTGGTTCGCCTGCAACATCTGCATTAACTTTAGAATAAACTGATTATTGTTATTATTTTACTACTAGGTTTGTTTTTACTAACTCACGTTTTATGATCACAAGACCAAAAGAAAAAAGCTCGAATGAAATGACTGTTTTGCTGTTTACCTCTTCCAAAATGTCAGCCACCCTGTTGATTTCTTGTTCGTTCAACTTTCGGAATAATGGCACCCTGGAGAATGGAAACATTTTGGGAAATTGAGAAAAGTCAAGTAAAACTGTTGCTCAGCAAACAAAACCAAAAGAAATCCGGCCTCAAAACAGGCTGCCAGTTGGCATGAACGCCTCATTCATAATCATGTCTTTCATGGTGACATCGCTTGTTCTTTCATCAAATGCATTCGCATTGTTAATCAAGAAAAAACGGGCGCACCTGCGCAGGAAGCTGACGTGTTCGGTGTGCTTCGCAATGCCCGTGCACACCATGATCGCTTGAAACGTTTGCCGGTTGATCGCCCACAAGCGACACGGGGTCACGGCTGCAACGGTGTTCAGCGGAAATATGCCGTATTCGGACATTTTCGGTGGTCTACTCTGACGCCACTTGACGTGAAAAAGGCATTCTGAGGCAGTTCAATGAAAATCACACAGCCAATCAGCAAATGCCGTTGTATGCGCGCGCACCTAAGCTCGGCAGAAAGCGCATGATCAGTCGCCAATAAAGCATCAGCAGATCGAACGTGTCGTCGCGGAGTGCCACCTTCTTTAGCTGTGCCACATCCATTTTCACACGGTTCTTGCTCCTACGGTCGCAATTGAGTTTGGCAAAAGTTATAGTTTGTGCTTCTTCAAGCGGTTGATTGTCCGAAGCACCCGTTAGTTCATGTATTGTTCGAGTGTTTTGGTTTTCGTTTGAAAGGCCGCTGATTTTTTTTGCGGATAGATAATGGTGTTTTTAGATCATGACGAATTCATGTAATGAATAGTTTCTTTGTACGATAATTTATTTTGAATTTTCGCGGCAAATTTCAACAATGTTCATCGCCACTCAGTGAACAGATGCCAGTGCACTTCCAGCAGAGCATTTTCAGGATTTCAAATTTCGCAGCTGTTCAGTTGAAAGTTTTCAGTTGACATTGAACCAATTGTCTTATTGAATTTGAGTTTCGTAATGACGAAAGTGTGAGTGTTTGCACTCCAGTGTTCAGTTAGCGAGTGCTTTTAGTTTGAAAAGCGACTTTTTGGGAAACATCAGTGGACAAAGAATGACTGGTAAGAACCGGTATGCTTGTTACCGCTTTCTGCGGTGAAAGAGTGCGTGTTCATCCATAAACGGAAACACAGTATGCTGATAAGGAAATTGCTCTATGCTGATTATAAAACTGTTCTTGTTTTGAACGTTTGAACTGTGCAAACTGTGAAACAGCAAACTGCTGTGTGCGTTCGGTCAAACTGTACAAAAAGAAACGAGACGCACTTATTTGGACATAAAAACACTCCCAATTCGGCATTCCGCTGATTGGTTGAATTTAAAAAAACACGCGGCCGCACGGTAAATAATAGCAGCAAAATAATATAGCCAACCAGAGTTTTACACAAAAACAGTCTGTGTGTGTATACGTGATCGTGTTCACTTGAGACAGGCTCTGTCAATTCTGGTTATGTCAAAAAGACCAGTGAAGACAAGACACTTTGCTCCAAATGTGCAATGTTAAAATAATCCGCATTTACTGCGCGATTGAAATGGAAGTTAGGAAAATGGAAGATAGCGAAATTCGTATTTTTTGCAGTTTACTTCACATTTTTATCACGTGAATACATTTTGTGAGCTCATCGTGGACGTGTGCTAAGCGAACATCTCAAAGCGCCACGTCTGATGTGCGGCGTGCTTGGTGGTGCGACTGTTGTTGTTGTTTTTTTCTTGTTCAACAGCTTTTGACATGCTACTTCGAAAAATTCTGGTCGTGCATTTATATTTTTCTGCTTTCAGCGTCGTGTTTTTTTGTTTGGTGCTTGTATAAAAATGTTGTGCACGTGACATTCATAATAGAACACACACACAAGGTGCGTTCGATTGGAATGGTGCTGATGGCAGCTGTTGTGTGCAAGAGCATGTCACGTAGCCAGAACCTGGGCGAAACGTGAATCACAAGCTGTGATTGTGATCATCGCGTTTAGCATGCAGCGCAGTGACGTTTACACAAACACACTGGCACGCATGCATCCATACGAGCGATGTCTTTGCAAAACTAGAGCATTTCATGTTGTGTTGTACCTCTAACGGTGGCAGTTCGCTTGCAGTTGTACAGAATGGCCAGTTCGCCAAACACTCGGCCAGGGTCCAACGTGCACAGGTAGCGACCGTCTTTGCTGATCTCAACCACGCCGTCTGAAAGTACCAGCAAACGCGTTTCGCTGCACAAACATGCCGTGCGACCGTGCGCTGTGTGTGGTGCAGCACGTTGATGGCGCGGCTGCCGCAAATCGATAATGACACATGATTATCTATTGACAGTTTTCTCCTTCGGGCATCCTAAACAGTTTGCAGGCGAAAGAACAAATTTGTTGCCAAATTGTGTTATGAAATTGCAGTATAACTTTTAAGCAGCAAAAAGCGCTGCTGGGCAACAAAAGTTCTCGCTTTGCGGCAGCCGCACCGCGTTACACGAAGCGGTCGCACGGCACTGTTATAGGCCATTGCAATGTTGCACAGGAGTCACACGTGGGCAAGCACGCCACACGCTGCCATGGGCGCTCGTGTCGCATTGCAACGTTTGTGACTGTGCAACATTACTGCAGCATAACAAATCTTCAGACCAGCATTTCGTAAAACACAATCTCGGTCACCTTCCATGACGTACACGAGACAACCGTCCTCGCCCTCCTTGATGATCAGGCAGCCGACTGCGACCTCGACCGGGTACATGCACTCAACGATCTCGCAGATCTGGTGCAGATCAAGGTTGCGAAGGAAGTCGTTGTCGAGAAGCGCGTCGCGAATCAGCTCTTTCGATCTGTAATTCGTTTGCGCTGGTTTTCTTTGAATTACGCTAATTGGCTTGATAGAAATTGTATTTGATATCCAATAAATAAAAAAATTTACCAGCTGATGAAGCCAAAAATACCTCGTTTTGAAAAAAAGAATTCAGATGAACAATGGCAGTTGTTCTTTTTTATTTGTTTTTTGGCACACCCTGTTAATTTGTTATGACATTGACACGCACAGCTTGCAAAGCTTGTTATGCTTTGACTAGCAAAGGTTTTTGGTAATTTTTCTGATTTGTGAACCAATCTGAGAGTCTCACAACATTTCTCATTTTCATCAATGAGCATGAAGTTTCAAGAACATGCGGAAGCAAATTCACAAGCATTATTTTATTCATAATTATTTCTAACGGGGTTCAAGCTAATGCTGATCATTATCATGTGTTTCAAATTTCAAAAGGAAAAAAAACATCGATAATTGTTGTTCGTTCAGGATTCACAGTTGTCACCGTCGACGGAGCTGAAAAACAAAAAACAAAGGTCTCACATCAAAAACCGCGCACTTTCTTTGACGTCCGTATGTTGAACAGCCATAGACAAACACACTGGCACACGTGTGACATTGTGCATGACAGTATGTGACTGTGTTGCGACTGTGCACAAAAGTACACGGTCTTAAGACAAGGATTGAGTTATTATGGGGAATTTGGTGAATTTTGATGCTTTGGAAACATCGTTAGTTTATAAAAAGGAATTATGACTTTAGAAAAAAGACAGGTAAAGTTTAGTAGTATAAGAAAAATTGTTTTTCTGCGAGTTTTCAGTCAAGTGTGGGCAAAAGCTTTTTTCAGGTAAAGCGTCTTCTCTCGAACCTCTGCGACTTTGCATAATGCCACTTAGTGCCGACGTAAAAATTCACCGGTGGTGGCTCAGCAGACACCGCAGGGCGCCTCGTTCTTGTCTCAGCTGGTTGACTCGCCGCACCAGGCTTTTCCTGTAGATTCAGGAATTTTTAAAGTTATTTAGTCACGTTGAACGTCAGTTGCGGAAGGCTGCGGAAGGCTGCGGAAGCAGCAAAAACGAACGCAAAAAGCGGCAATCTTCTTCGTAGACATAAATATCTTTTCAACTGAATCCGCCCGTGAAATTCGTTTTTTGATTTCAAAATGTGATGAAGTGAAGTGAAGTGAAGTGAAGTGAAGTGAAGTGAAGTGAAGTGAAGTGAAGTGAGGTGAGCCGTTTTGCCGACAACCGAAAACAGCGAACCTCAGCTGCGGGCTGCTGTGCGTGTGAGGCGACCGTGTAGCTGGTGGCCATGGCCAACTGCAAGTGCAACGGCGAAACGTGCTGCACGTGCACGGGGGCGCTGTTCGTGCGTGACGCATAGCTGCCCTGCCTCTGGCACGCCATTCCCATTGACGTGCCGTGTTGACGCGCACTCACGTCACCGACTGCTTGTTGCTGATGGCAACTGCGCGTCTGAAACAAGGCCCATTGCTCTGAAGACGCCTCGTCTGTTCTCAGCTTGTTGTCTTGCTTTCAGCATTTTTGATCGTTGCCTGTGACTGTGTCGGAGGAGGACTGAAATCACGCGGTGCGAAACACACCAAGCTTAATTTTAAAAATATGCAACACGGCCATCTGAACTTACCGCAAACTGCTGAAGACTCTGAGTGGCATTTGTTGAGCAACTGTTCGTGATCGGAGTCACTACTGAGCTGTGAGGCCCGTTTTGGAACACCACTGGCCGTGCGACAGTGGTCGCCATGTGCATGCTGCCAAGCGGCTGACTGCTTGAATTATGCACACTCTGCTGTTGCACACGCAGCAACGAGCGATACTTGGCAAGCTCGAGTTGCAGTCGCTCGATCTCGTGCTGTTTCTCGATGAGCTCAGCCTCGAGATCGGCCACTTGGTCGTCACGCTCCGCCAACCGCTCCACAGCCTCTTGCAAGGCACTTTGAAATTGACGCAACGTCGCCATCGTTGTTGTTGTTGTTGTTGTTGTTGTTGTTGTTGTTGTTGTTGTTGTTGTTGTTGTTGTTGTTGTTGTTGTCGTTTAGGTATTGTGTATTTCTTCAAACGTGTCCGGGCTAAAATGACGTCATTTGCTTTAAAAACGCCAGTCTGTCAAAGTACAGGCTCTAAAATTTTAGATGACGTCATTTCAGTGGGACACGTTTAAAAAAATATGTCATAACAAATTTTTGGGAGTTGTACCTGTTATTTGACGTTTTAGAACGCATGAAAAATTGAAACTCATTACCAACGCACTCATTACTAGAAGAAGACTACCTTCAACATAGAATCAAAAACTGTTTTAAAACTGCTGCATTATTGCTTAAAATTACGAACACAGAAATGTTAGCTTAATAACATAGAAGTCCAATGGACAGACAACACGCACCAATTTTTGATCAATAAAAACGCCAGAACATCACATCTCAGAAAAGTTCAAAAACCTCTAAATGTGCTGCAGCAGAAAATTTTTGAAAATCGTTCAGGAAACGTTTATGCGAGTGAATGGGGCCACCCGACCCGACGCGAAAAGAGTAAAAAGTCGGAAAATTGATGAACAGTCATAAACCACCAAAACTGAACATTTGAAGATTGTGAAAAGGTTTACGGTGAAACTCAACTAAAGTCTATATATTAGACGCGGTCTGCGCCGGCACAGCAAATATGTGTGCGCGCGAATTTAAATTCAGTTCAATTTGACCAAATTAAAATTACACATGAATGTTAAAGTTCTGCATGTGAGTCAAGCTTTCTGCAGAAAACTTGTATTACAAGATATGGGACTTTTATTTGCAGCTGCCCGCTTTGCGACTCACATCGCAATAAAATGGCCATTTCCTATTTTCCCATGTGCTCAATGTAAAAAGTCTCAATTGCTGTATGTCATTAATCGTGAGTATCACAATGTGAGCAACACATTTAGTTTCGGCTCGGATTGAGTTTGATAAAATTTCGACTGAGTTTTTCGGCCAAAAACTAGATGAAAAGGAGAGTGACAAAGAGCATCAGTTCACTGGTTTGAACTCGCAGATTTTCATTAATCGATGGTGCATAGCCACATGCACACAAACACACCGGAACATTTTAAAATTGCCGTTGGTTGAGTACAGTTTGAGAAGATGTGTGAATTTGGCATTTTTGCCCATAAACCAACCTGAAACTGCAGAAATGAACAAGAGTAACAACAACAATAACAGCAGAAAAGACAAAAATGAGTTTAAAAAACCAGATGCAGAAAAATGTGCAAATGTTCTTGCAGATCTAGATGCAGATCTTCATGCAGATGCAGATGCTGATGAGATGCAAATTCTAAAAACAAGCGCAGATAATAATTTTTTAGTTCATGTTCACCGCGACCGCCGTTTTTGTTTTGCTGCATCTGCTTCGACGAAACATGAACATTTGCATCTATACATCTGCATTTTTTGGCGAGGCAATGTTGAGAAAAGGCTAAGCTAGTATATCTAAAAATGCGGGAGACGCATATAAAAGGAGGAATATGGCCTTGTGTAAGCAGTGAAAGACTTGGCTCGAGAACGCTTTTCAAGTCTCTGATGTGGTACACACGGATACAAGTACATAAGAGTCATATTTTTTTGCGCCGCGTTTGTTGTTTAAAAGCTTGCTGAAAAGCGTAAAAACTTTGAAGTTATCTAGATATTTTTCAAATGTCCTCTTCAGTTTAGTCTAAAATCACATCATGTGCGAAATTCTGTACAGCATGGCCGAATAAATGAAGCAGTCCATCAAGGCGGGATTAGTCGCTGACTAGGAGTTGTCTTTTTCAAAAATGCCAACATAATCATGCGGATGCGCGAGCGAGCGCAGCGAGCGGAGAGCGCATCACGCATTATATGGCTGAATATTCGCTCGCGCGCTTTTTTCAAATTTGCTCGCTGCCTCCAGCGAGCATACTATAAGCTACAAACCTGCTCTTTTGCACACGAAACGAACACCCAAAGTTGTGCTTGGAGCCGCGAAAAAAATTTTATCGGACAACTTTTCATACGCTGTAGACACGAAAAACCTATTCTGAAATTTATGTTACTTATTTTTGTTTCTATTTTTTTTTCTGGTATGTAATCATATGTGTTCGCCCTTTCAATTTTTACCTGCGACACTTTCACAGTCAAACAAAAATGTTTCCTGGGGTAATTTCACCTGGAGATTTTGAAAATTGGGTTAATTTTTTGCCCCGACCCACTTTTTGGGTAAAAAATGGGCATTTTTCAAAAATCGAAGGGTTTTTACCTGGTTTCAAGTGTTCGCCCTTTCAATTTTTAGCTGGGACACTTTCACAGTTGAACAAAAATGTTTCCTAGGGTAATTTCATCCGTAGATTCTGAAAATTTAGTTTATTTTTTTGCCCGGGCATTTTTTTGTGTCAAAATTAAGCATTTTTTAAAGTTGGTAGCATTTTGACTGGGTATCAGTTTTTAACTCTTACAAATTTTGTCTGAGCTACGAAAAATAGGAGAAATGTTTAGTCCGTAGGAATTCAATACGCTGATCACGGATTTTGGGTTAGTTTTCTTAGTGAGCAACTCTAGATGATGAATCGTGACGATTTCGGGCGAATCGGCCGTGGAAATCGGTGAAATCGGTCCAAGAACGAAAAACAAGAAAAGGGTGTTTTCCAGGGTAATTCAATGCGCTGATCACGAATTTTGGGTTAGTTTTTTTACGTGAGTAACTCTAGATGCTGAATTGTGACGATTTCGGGCGAATCGGCCGTGGAAGTTGGCGAAATCGGTCCAGGAACGAAAAACAAGAAAAGGGTGTTTTCCAGGGTAATTCAATCCGCTGATCACGAATTTTGGGTTAGTTTTCTTATGTGAGCAACTCTAGATGCTGAATCGTGACGATTTCGGGCGAATCGGCCGTGGAAATTGGCGAAATCGGTCCAGGAACGAAAAACAAGAAAAGGGTGTTTTCCAGGGTAATTCAATGCGCTGATCACGAATTTTGGGTTAGTTTTTTATGTGAGCAACTCTAGATACTGAATCGTGACGATTTCGGGCGAATCGGCCGTGGAAATTGGCAAAATCGGTCCAGGAACGAAAAACAAGAAAAGGGTGTTTTCCAGAGTAATTCAATGCGCTGATCACGAATTTTGGATTAGTTTACTTACGTGAGCAACTCTAGATGCTGAATCGAGACGATTTCGGGCGAATCGGCCGTGGAAATTGGCGAAGCGGTCCAGGAACGAAAAACAAGAAAAGGGTGTTTTCCATGGTAATTCAATGCGCTGATCACGAATTTTGGGTTAGTTTTTTATGTGAGCAACTCTAGATACTGAATCGTGACGATTTCGGGCGAACCGCAGTGGAAATTAGCGAAATCGGTCCAAATGCAAAAAACTGTGTTGTCCATGGTAATTCATTGCGCCGATCACGGCTTTTGGGTCAGTTTTCTTATGTGAGCAATTCTAGATACTGAATCGTGACGATGTCGAGCGAATCGGCCGTAGAAATAGCATAGGCGAAATCGGCCCAAAAAGCGAAAAAATGAAAACCCTGAGGTATCCGGGGTTTAGAAGAATGTGTGACCAACGAGATGTGAATTTGGTTCGACCTTCGGGACTTATTTAAAAGTCAGAATATTATCTATAAATGCGAGAGACGCATATAAAAGCAGGAATATGGCTTTGTGTAAGCAGTGAGAGACTTGGCTCGACAACTCTTTTCAAGTCTCTGATGTGGTACACACGGATACAAGTACATAAGAGCCATATTTTTGCGCCGTTTATTCACTATTTCGGTTGCACATGGCAACCCTCGTACTCGTACATTGTAGACAAATGAAACTTTCACATTTGCGGTATTTCGGGCATTTAGCGAGCGACCACTAAAGCTAAAACAACTGAAATAACAATCAGACTTTAGATCGCTGACACTGGTTTGCCCAGGACAAAGCGTATCGCAGAGGCATTGGTTTACTCAATGTCCCTTTCTGTGGCAAAAGCAATGGCTCACGGGACGGACGGTTTAGCCTACATTCATACTCCCACGCAAATCAACAAGAGTTTGGTAAAAAATGGTGAAAATTAACGGAAGACAACACTTTTTCGTCACTGGTGCTGGTGTATACACAGCGGTGCGTACACTACGTTAGCAACAATAATGCTACATGCAACAGTGTTTTGCAATCGCAGTCTCTGATTGTTGTGTTTTTGCACAGAGTTACAGAATTTCGCTGTGACTTCAGACTAAACTGGAGAGGACAATTATAAAATAATTTTAAAGCTTTTTTCGCTTTTTTTTCAATCATGTGTGCAAGGGAGAAAGAATGAACAGAATAATACGGATAATCCATTAGTTAAAAAAACGCGTCAAATTTGGCATACAATTTGGTTTCTGAACTTCTTTTTCTTTCATTCAAAATTCGCGCGCTCCTTGCACCCTGAAAAAAACTGCCATGTTTAATCGGCTATACTGTAAATTCTGTGCAAAAAACAGAAACATCAGAGATTGCAAAACATTGCTGCATGTAGCTTTATCGTTGTTGCTAACATACGCACCGCTGTGCACACAGCAGCACCAGTGAAAAATGTTGTCTTTTCCGTTGATTTTCACCTTTTTTACCAAACTCTTGTGACAGGATAAACCGGTGAGTCATTGCCACAGAAGGAGACCTTGCGTTCCCAATGCCTCTGCGATACACTTTGTGCAAACCAGTGTCAGCGATCTAAAGTCTGATCGTTATTTTAGTGGTTTTAGAGGTCGCTAAATGCTAGAAAAAAGCAAATGTGAAAGTTTCATTTGTCTACAATGTACGAGGGTTGCCACTTGCAACCGAAATAAAGAATAAACGGCGCAAAAATATGACTCTTATGTACAGGGTGGGCCAAAAAATGTATAGGTTCCATTTTCAAACTGCTGTCACTGGCTGGTGTTTTAATATTATGAGCATAAATTTTCAGCACTGATAAAACATGCGTTGCCATTTTACTGACAAAATTTTTTTTCCGATATATAATTCCTAGCGCTCACTGTGGCAGATTTTCTAAAAAGCTCGAAAAATCAACAAATTGACTGAAATGAGTGCAAGAAAAAATTAGTATCAAGATGCGTGATTCAATTTTTGTTGCGAAGGTGACAAATTGGTCTTTTTGGATACCCGTGATAGTACAAATCATGCGCTCAGAGTGGAAAGGTCTCACACTTGAATTGCATTTGAGCACCTCGAGCGAAATTCTCATGTTTCACAACGGACTCGAGTCAGCAGCCATGCGACTGCGACAGAAAGAATTGTTCAGTTGATTTTTTGTTTTCTGTGTTGCTCTGTCTGTTAATTTGTTTCTTTTGAAAAGTTCTTCTGCGGTTTGAATAAAAACAGTGTTTCAGTTTCAGTTTTCTGCAGTTTCGTCATGGTTAAGTGGACAGCAGAACAACGGGTTGGTGTGCTATCTGGTGGGAGCAATCTGAAAGTTTTTCTGCAGTGACTCGCCAGTTTCGCGTAAAATTCCATCCAGCCGCTGCCGGACGACAAACCTTGATGATGATTTGGATGTCTATGAGCAATGATCCGTTGTTAAATTCTTGGTTAAAAATCCGTTTTTTTTGAAAATTTGGGAATTTTTAAACATTGTGCTGTAAAACTGAATCTACTTGACCAAACTGGATAAAAATTTTGTCAGAAAAATGGCATCACATGTTTTATCAATGCTGAAAATTTCAGCTCATAATATTGAAATACCAGCCAGTGACAGCAGTTTGAAAATGGAACCTTTTTTTGGCCCACCCTGTACTTGTATCCGTGTGTACCACATCAGAGACTTGAAAAGCGTTCTAGAGCCAAGTCTTTCACTGTTTACACAAGGCCATATTCCTCCTTTTATATCCGTCTCCCGCATTTTTAGATAATATTCTGACTTTTACATAAGCCCCAAAGGTCGGACCAAAATCACAATACGTTGGTCACACATTCTTCTAAACCCCAGACAACTCAGGTTTTACATTATTCGTTTTTTAGGCCAATTTCGTCTATGCTATTTCTACGGCCGATTCGCCCAAAATCGTCACGTTTCAGTACCTAGAATTGCTCACATAAGAAAACTGACCCAAAAGCCGTGATCGGCGCAATGAATTACCATGGAAAACACCGATTTCTTGTTTTTCATTTATGGACCGGTTTCACTAAATTCCACGGCCGATTCGCCCGAAATCGTCACGATTCGGTATCTAGAGCTGCTCACATGAAAAAACTAACACAAAATCCGTGATCAGTGTAGTTAATTACCATGGAAAACACCGTTTTTTTTGTTTTTCATTTCTGGACCGATTTCGCCAATTTCAACGGCCGATTCGCCCGAAATTGTCACGATTCAGTACCTAGAGTTGCTCACATAAAAAACTAATTCAAAATCCGTGATCAGCGCATTGAATTACCCTGGAAAACACCCTTTTCTTGTTTTTCATTTCTGGACCGATTTCGCTAAAGTCCACGGCCGATTCGCCCGAAATCGTCACGATTCGGTATCTAGAGTTGCTCACATGAAAAAACTAACACAAAATCCGTGATCAGCGCATTGAATTACCCTGGAAAACACTCTTTTCTTATTTTTCGTTTCTGGACCGATTTAGCCAATTTCCACTGCCGATTCGCCCGAAATCGTCACTATTCAGCATCTAGAGTAGCTCACGTAAGAAAACTAACCAAAATCTGTGATCACCGCATTGAATTACCCTTGAAAACATTTTTTTCTTTTTTTTTCGTTTCCGGACCGATTTCGCCAATTTCCACGACCGATTCGCCCGAAATTGTCACGTTTCAGCATCTAGAGTTGCTCACGTAAGAAAACTAACCCAATATCCGTGATAAGCGCATTGAATTACCATGGAAAACACCCTTTTCTTGTTTTTCGTTTCTGGACCGATTTCGCCAATTTCCACGGCCGATTCGCCCGAAATCATCACGATTCAGCATCTAGAGTTGCTCACGTAAGAAAACTAACCCAATATCCGTAATCAGCGCATTGAATTATCCTGGAAAACACCCTTTCTTGTTTTTCGTTTCTGGACCGATTTCGCCGATTTCCACGGCCGATTCGCCCGACATCGTCACGATTCAGCATCTAGAGTTGCTTGCATAAAAAACTAACCCAAAATTCGTGATCAGCGCATTGAATTACCCTGGAAAACACCCTTTTCTTGTTTTTCGTTTCTGGACCGATTTCGCCAATTTCGACGGCCGATTCGCCCGAAATCGTCACGATTCAGTATCTAGAGTTGCTCACGTAAGAAAACTAACCCAAAATCCGTGATCAGCGCATTGAATTACCCTGGAAAACACCCTTTTCTTTTTTTTTCGTTTCTGGACCGATTTCGCCAATTTCGACGGCCGATTCGCCCGAAATCGTCACGATTCGGTATCTAGAGTTGCTCACATAAGAAAACTAACCCAAAATCCGTGATCAGCGCATTGAAATACACTGGAAAACATAGTTTTCTTGTTTTTCTTTTCTGGACCGATTTCGCCGATTTCCACGGCCGATTCGCCGGAAATCGTCACGATTCAGCATCTAGAGTTGCTCACGTAAAAAAACTAACCCAAAATCCGTGATCAGAGGATTGAATTACTACGGACTAGACCTTTTTCCTATTATTTTTCGTAGCTCAGACAAAATTTGTAAGAGTGAAAAACTGATACTCAGTCAAAATGCTACGAACTTTCAAAAATGCACAATTTTGACTTAAAAAAGTGCCCGGGCAAAAAAATAAACTAAATTTTCAGAAAATACGGATGAAATTACCCTAGGAAACATTTTTGTTCAACTGTGAAAGTGTCCCAGCTAAAAATTGAAAGGGCGAACACTTAAAACCAGGTGAAAACCCTCCGAACTTCTAAAAATGCCCAATTTTTTACCCAAAAACAAGGTCTGGGTAAAAAATTAACCCAATTTTCAAAATCTCCGGATGGAATTACCCCAGGTAACATTTTTGTTCGACTGTGAAAGTGTCGCAGGTAAAAATTGAAAGGGCGCACACATGTTGATTACATATCTGAAAAAAAAATACAAAGGGAAATAAGTAACACTGTTTTCAGAATAGGTTTTTCGTGTCTACAGCGTACGAAAAGTTGTCCGATAAAAATTTTTTCGCGGCTCCAAGCACAACTTTGGGTGTTCGTTTCGTGTGCACGGAACCAAGTTTGTGGCTTATACTATGCTCGCTGGAGGCAGCGAGCAAATTTGAAAAAAGCGCGCGAGGGGATAACGGCTCATATTATGCGTGATGCGCTGTCCGCTCGCTGACGCTCGCTCGCGCATCCGCATGATAAATCCCACGTTAGTCCATACGCAAAATTAGATAAAGTGCAATAATCATTTCAAAACATGCGCATCAGGTCATAAACTGTCAATGACAGAACTGACGAGTTGTTGTTGTTCAAAGGCTCTGATGTTGCCTTTGAAAGTGGCTTCGTCTATGCACGTTTGTGTTTCAATAAAGCTTTTACGCCAAACGAGACAAGTTACGTCAACGTGAGCCACCTGACCTTTTGAGGCACGCAGTATGGTGCCGCAAGTGGACCTGTGTCTTTTTTGTGTTTGTGCAGCATGACATATTATCTAAAAATGCGGGAGACGCATATAAAAGGAGGAATATGGCCTTGTGTAAGCAGTGAAAGACTTGGCTCGACAACGCTTTTCAAGTCTCTGATGTGGTACACACGGATACAAGTACATAAGAGTCATATTTTTGCGCCGCGTTTGTTGTTTAAAAGCTTGCTGAAAAGCGTAAAAAATTTGAAGTTATCTAGATATTTTTCAATTGTCCTCTTCAGTTTAGTCTAAAATCACATCATGTGCGAAATTCTGTACAGCATGGCCGAATAAATGAGGCAGTCCATCAAGGCGGGATTAGTCGCTGACTAGGAGTTGTCTTTTTCAAAAATGCCAACATAATTTCCAATCATGTGTGCAAGGGAAAAAGAATGAACAGAATAATACGGATAATCCATTAGTTTAAAAAAACGCGTCAAATTTGGCATACAATTTGGTTTCTGAACTTCTTTTTCTTTCATTCAAAATTCGCGCGCTTCTTGCACCCTGAAAAAAAACTGCCATGTTTAATCGGCTATACTGTAAATTCTGTGCAAAAAACAGAAACATCAGAGATTGCAAAACATTGCTGCATGTAGCTTTATCGTTGTTGCTGACGTACGCACCGCTGTGCATACAGCAGCACCAGTGCAAAAAGTGTTGTCTTCCGTTGATTTTCACCCTTTTTACCAAACTCTTGTGACAGGATAAACCGGTGAGTCATTGCCTTTGCCACAGAAGGAGACCTTGCGTTCCCAATGCCTCTGCGATACACTTTGTGCAAACCAGTGTCAGCGATCTAAAGTCTGATCGTTATTTTAGTGGTTTTAGAGGTCGCTAAATGCTAGAAAAAAGCAAATGTGAAAGTTTCATTTGTCTACAATGTACGAGGGTTGCCACTTGCAACCGAAATAAAAAATAAACGGCGCAAAAATATGACTCTTATGTACTTGTATCCGTGTGTACCACATCAGAGACTTGAAAAGCGTTGTCGAGCCAAGTCTTTCACTGCTTACACAAGGCCATATTCCTCCTTTTATATGCGTCTCCCGCATTTTTAGATAATATTCTGACTTTTATATAAGCCCCAAAGGTCGGACCAAAATCACAATACGTTGGTCACACATTCTTCTAAACCCCGGACAACTCAGGTTTTTCATTTTTCGTTTTTAGGCCAATTTCGTCTATGCTATTTTTACGGCCGATTCGCCCAAAATCGTCACGATTCAGTACCTAGAATTGCTCACATAAGAAAACTGACCCAAAAGCCGTGATCGGCGCAATGAATTACCATGGAAAACACCCTTTTCTTGTTTTTCGTTTCTGGACCGATTTTGCCAATTTCCACGGCCGATTCGCCCGAAATCGTCACGATTCAGTATCTAGAGTTGCTCACATAAGAAAACTAATCAAAAATCCGTGATCAGCGCATTGAATTACCATGGAAAACACCCTTTTCTTGTTTTTCGTTTCTGGACCGATTTTGCCAATTTCCACGGCCGATTCGCCCGAAATCGTCACGATTCAGCATCTAGAGTTGCTCACGTAAGAAAACTAACCCAATATCCGTGATCAGCGCATTGAATTACCCTGGAAAACATTTTTTCCTTGTTTTTCGTTTCTGGACCGATTTCGCCGATTTCCACGGCCGATTCGCCCGACATCGTCACGATTCAGCATCTAGAGTTGCTTGCATAAAAAACTAACCCAAAATTCGTAATCAGCGCATTGAATTACCCTGGAAAACACCCTTTTCTTGTTTTTCGTTTCTGGACCGATTTCGCCAATTTCGACGGCCGATTCGCCCGAAATCGTCACGATTCGGTATCTAGAGTTGCTCACGTAAGAAAACTAACCCAAAATCCGTGATCAGCGCATTGAATTACTCTGGAAAACACCCTTTTCTTGTTTTTCGTTTCTGGACCGATTTCGCCAATTTCGACGGCCGATTCGCCCGAAATCGTCACGATTCGGTATCTAGAGTTGCTCACATAAAAAAACTAACCCAAAATCCGTGATCAGCGTATTGAATTACACTGGAAAACATAGTTTTCCTGTTTTTCATTTCTGGACCGATTTCGCCGATTTCCACGGCCGATTCGCCGGAAATCGTCACGATTCAGCATCTAGAGTTGCTCACGTAAGAAAACTAACCCAAAATCCGTGATCAGCGCATTGAATTACTACGGACTAGACCTTTTTCCTATTATTTTTCGTAGCTCAGACAAAATTTGTAAGAGTGAAAACTGATACTCAGTCAAAATGCTACGAACTTTCAAAAATGCACAATTTTAACTCAAAAAAGTGCCCGGGCAAAAAAATAAACTAAATTTTCAGAAAATACGGATGAAATTACCCTAGGAAACATTTTTGTTCAACTGTGAAAGTGTCCCAGCTAAAAATTGAAAGGGCGAACACTTAAAACCAGGTGAAAACCCTCCAACCAATTAAAAATGCCCAATTTTTTACCCAAAAACAGGGTCTGGGTAAAAAATTAACCCGATTTTCAAAATCTCCGGATGGAATTACCCCAGGGAACATTTTTGTTCGACTGTGAAAGTGTCGCAGGCAAAAATTTAAAGGGCGAACACATGTTGATTACATAGCTGAAAAAAAAAATACAAAGGGAAAGAAGTAACACTGTTTTCAGAATAGGTTTTTCGTGTCTACAGCGTATGAAAAGTAGTCGGATAAAAATTTTTTTCGCGGCTCCAAGCACAACTTTGGGTGTTCGTTTCGTGTGCACAGTGCCAAGTTTGTGGCTTATACTATGCTCGCTGGACGCAGCGAGCAAATTTGAAAAAAGCGCGCGAGGGGATAACGGCTCATATTATGCGTGATGCGCTCTCCGCTCGCTGGCGCTCGCTCGCGCATCCGCATGATTGGAATTTTTATATGAAAAAAAAAAAAAAATAAAAAAAAAAAAAAAATTTTTATACAGGACTTTTAGAAAAACGTTTTATGTTTTAGCAACCTGATTTTCAAGGAGGGATGTCACGGGAAACGGAACCACACATCGATCTCGTTAGTAAAATTTATCATTTACGTTACTGAAGTTCATCATTTTTGAAAGCAGCTTTATAACGGGTCTTAGTATGGCAGCCGCCGTTTCCATCGCAACGTGCAATAGAAACAATTTCTGCCGTTTTTCGTTTTGTTTGACACATTACTGTGTAGCACATGCTCTTTGATTGTCTGGGACAATATTTTTACAGAAACTCCATTCGATTTCTGAATCCATAAAATCATGTTCACAAAGTAATCGTTTTCGACAATCACAAGGATGGATTGAAACCAGTACGGTGTCAGCACTTAGCAACCGCACATTATGTGCGGCGCCTAGCGTTTTGTCGCTTGTATTTTCCCGAAGCAGATCATCAGAAAAATAATTCAAAGCGCTTTAGAACAGATAAGAAAAGGTCGCGTCAAAATTACAGTATTTTTCATTAATTCTGCAACTTTTTACTTCTCTTTGAACTTATGATACCTTGGGGAATTCAGCTCAGCCGAAGCCGACACACATAGATTATCGTCTCATTCTGCTTGCAAACATGATATTGCATGATGAAATTGAATATTTATGGCACAGCCGGGCTGTGTTATTAACTTTTATAACTAAACTAAAAGCTAGAGCTAAAAAGCAACCTTCTTTGTGAAGATAAGTTGACTGATAAAGTGTATGCATGCACTGCAAGCTTTTCCTGGCATAAACAGACGGAAATTTGTTTTGCATTTGTTCGGGTGCTCAGAAAAACCGCCGCGGTCAAAAGAAAAACCAAATTCAAAGAGCCGAGTGTTGTGCCACACGCATGCACACACACCGCACGCAACACGGTGTATGAAGGCGCGCGAATTTGAATTCATTTCGAACGAATGGCTGGTTCCGAAAACAAGGTTTTGGCGAATAGTCTGTGCAGAACCGGAAAACAAAATTTCAAGTCAAGCAAAAGAACATATGCTTCTCCAGCACATGAAACAACGTTTTTTGCAAACACACAAAAACCACAATGTCATAAGTTTCCGGATAAATCTGCGGAACGTGGCGTGACAGACGACTTTTCGAAATCATTCTACTGGTGCTGAGTGCGAAGTTTTTTCAGCAACCCTTGGGAGTGTCCCCAAAAGATATTTTGGCGAAAAACACACGATATTTGTTTGTGTAAAGTCGTTTGGGAATATTGTTTTGTGAATTATGAATGCACGGTTGATAAAACATTGCAGTACGCACGCTTTTTACCGCTGAATACCTACTTCTGTCAATTAAAAATCCTGGTTCCAAATTTTTAGCTCCAACTTTTTTCACATAAGCTCCTAGAGAAGGAACCCTTTTATTCTTTCTGTTGGAGAGGATTTTGGTAACACGGTTTCTAACTTTCTGGTTTTCCATTTTTTGCGCTAGTTTCATCTTGATAAAATGGTATCCAGAGAATTTTTTGCGTGTCAATGTCACAACACCAGCGGGCGATCGCACAAAAATCAAAAAATGGATGCAATGGTGGACTTGCGTTCCGCCGACTTTTAATCTTTCATTCCTGTAAGAAAACACAGACAGCACCCGGGAAAATCTGGATTTCCGTGTTAAAGATTCCGTCAGGTTTTTTCCATGTGCACCAAAAAAAGAAATTTATCACTTTATTCGAGTGACAGCTGCAACCGTCAAATGACGCAACGACAGTTTTTAGCACCGAGAAAAATCAAACAAAATACCACACTTTGACATTACAATCAATATTCAGAACATTCTTTTATTTGTTTGTCTCGGTGCTAATAATCGCACGCAACAATGACAAAACTGATGAAGACCTCTATATGCGACCAACCTCACGGATTTCTGGTACTTCTTCAATCGCAACGGCTGCTGCGCGGCGTGATTGGCGGCTGGCTCGCCAGACACGGCCACTCGCCGTTGATGGCCACTGGCCGTTGGTGTGACTCGCTCGTGCTGCTGCGAGCTGCACGCACCTGCAAAGCATTCAGGGGCACGTTGCACAGTGCGACCGAACAACAGCGGTGCTGTTTATCTGAATGGTCAAGAAAAGCTCGTTTATCTGCGTGCGGCGCTCACCATCGGGCGCACTCTGTCCGTTGTTGATGGGTGGCTTCAGCTCAGTTCGTTGTTGCTTCTGTTGCTGTTGCATGAAGAAGACGGACTTGAACTTGTCCAATTGACTCGCTTGATCTTCGATGATTCGATCGCGCAGTATGACAGCTTCCTGGAGCTGCCTGATTTGCACCTCCTTCTCATACAGCAACACTTTCATGTCGTTCAGAGCGGCGTTCATTTTTGGGGCGTCTGTTTATTTTATACAAGTTATTTCATTGAAATTACCGCATCTGTTGTGACTGAGATTCGATAGAGATCAGTAATATCGGCAACGGTTGCTTTCTTAAGAAGGTTTGCTTTCCTGAAAGAAGTTGTTTGTCGGTAAACAAGTGGTTGGGATATGGGACAATGTGTTGATCAATGAAATGAATAAAATAATTCACGTTTTAATGAAAAATACGGCACATTTGCATATTTTTTCAAAACAGACCAACAACGTACAAAACGTATTTCCGGTTAATGTGAGTGCAGGCAGATAGAACTGGAGGCTAAATTGCAGTTTTCACGGTTGAATTAAATCAAGTCCCAGTAAAAAAACACGGTTGCTGTGCAGCCGGGCGGCTGATGATTGGCTGCATTAGCTGTGCTTGGAGAGTGCGCTGATTGGCTGATTCGCCGCACGCACAGCAGTGTGCTCAGCCCATTTGCTCACCGCAGCTGAAATCAGCGCCCCTGGCGAACATGATGGGGGTGAAAAGCAGTGCAATTGACATCACCAGGGCGAAGTGGTCGGTCTTCAAGCAAGGACTTTTGAAATACACGAACTCAGAGACTCGCTCACCATGTTACAGTTTCAATTGAAAGTGGCCGTGTCCAGAGCAGACTCGCTGGTGGGTTGCGTGCTAAGAATGCAGCCGTGTGCTTGGTTGCTGGTGTTGTGTTGTTATTGTAGCGCAACAACAACATGCTATCGTGTGTATATGGAGCTCGGTATTATGCATCTTTATTTCATTGGAAAATGGAAAAGTAGCATCCCGAAACGTAAAAGCCATATATCTGACACATGTATAGCCCACAGAAAATGAAGAAAAAATGGTCACAAAAATGAAAAGACAAAAAAGATATGGCGTGTCAGCAAGAGTTTGAGTGCAAGTTTTCAAGAAAAAGCTTTCCGCAAATTTGGTTATGCGCGCCAAGTCTAGTAGTTTTCTGATTAGTTCTTAATGAACGAACGAATGAAAAGCAACCATTCATAAAACTTGAAAACCAATGTCATGACCTCATTGTATGTATCTTTAACAATGAAGTGCGGGCTTTGCTCCTTGCGGATGGAACACACTCAAACACTGCGCGTTGAAACCATATTTTTTCAGAAAAAGTTTTTCTGTGCGTTGCAGTCGATTGTGAAAGTTCAATAAAGCCAACAGAATTCGGTTTACACCGTATATCTTGGGCTCTCAACATGATCTTAGTGGGAATGTTGGAAAACATGTTAAAAACGAATGACCATGAATGCTGAGCAAATTTACAAGAAAATGCTGGAAATCAAAAAAATGGCGAACAAGCAGGGATCCAAGTTTTGTGCTAAAATTATTCTGGGCAATCACACATTTCTGCCGCGAGATCGTTTCGAGACCCGATACACGGACCCCCACTGTTGAGACAGCCCACATTAAAAGTTTGAGAGTACAAAGGTTTTATCTTTCACTTTTGTCTTCCCCTTTTTCTGCTTCGCTGCACTCGTGTGTTAGGGTTCCATTTTTGAAAAAAGCTCAAACAAAAGCGACAATTTTTATACGTATTTTGAAGAAATATGAAGCCATAATATCCTGGTACGCGTGTTTTATGGTCTTATTTTTTGCATTATTCCGGAGAATGGGTCTCTGAAAATAACAACTGAATGGCGTCTGTGCTTGTTCACTGGCGCAAATGTGCAGTCGATCCGACAAATTCACGCAACCAACGCTGATTGGCTGCAGTTTTTAGATCTGGCACGTGATTTGTCTTCTTGCCTTGCCATTGCCACCCACATTGGCCAACAATTGAATTGCTGGCCGACACAAATTCAATTAGCGTGCTATGATTGCGTGCACGCACAGACTTTTTCGAAATACAAACTTGATCATAATAATTGGTGTTCATTTTCTATATATTTCAGCAATAGACTCTGCGATTCTCCTCACGCTCAAGAAAATGCCAAAATCCATTACATATCAAATTTTTGTGGTGCTCCGCTAGGCTTTTTCTGCAATTTTTAAAATGTTGGTATGGCCTTTGGCATGGAATGAATTTTGAAATGGATTTTGGCATTTTTCGCGTGTTGGCATTTTTCCTGCAGAATTCTTTTTGTGATCGATTTTTTCAATGTCCAAAAAGATGCAACAAAACCAGACATGAAGACGAAACCATGCATGTACAGGCTGGAACAAGCAAGCGCACGCTCTTTTGGAATAGCGGAATGAAAATAGAACCGTTGAAATGCAATGCATCCTGATAGCGTTTATTGAAGTGTCATTCGATTCCACGAAACCTTCTTAACCGACAATAAGCAATAACATGTTTGTACAGGTTCCTAGAGGAAAAAGAAAATAAAGCAGCAATTTCCGTTTTCACTGGTTGCTGCAGATTCAGATTTTTTTCAGACTCTAAAAAATCCAAACATTTCATGTTTCAAGTTTGTCTGCAATTTTGATCAATCTATCAATGATACGCTGTTTTGTGTCAACCAGCACTGATGAGGCCGCTAGCATACATGGGGTGCTTAGGTGGCTTGGCTAGTCGGCGACGTCGCTGCGTGCGTGGCGGCGTTGCACAGCGAGCGCAGCAGCACACGCAGAAAAACTGCACCTGCACTGCATCTTGCATTGCATTACCGGCACTGCTCTTTATGAAATGACTGAAACTGACTGACTGTGTTTTTAAAGATACAGTGCAGTTTAAATGCAGTGCACAATGAAGTGAAGTTTGCTTGCAGTGCAGGAGGTTTTACAGTGTATGATGCAATTTTTTCTGCGAGTTGGGAATTGTCTTTTTCAAGAATGTCAAGATAATTCCCACTCGAGCTCGTGTGTGCAAGAGAGAAAGAATGAACAGATAACACGAAGAATCAACTAGTTTAAAAAACACGTCAAATTTGACACAAAATTGGGCTTCTGAACGTCTTTTTTTCTCATTCAGATTTCGCGCGCTCCTTGCATTCTAAAAAAACCGCCATATTTACTCGACCATTCCGTACGCCACGGGTAGCAACTATGTATTGGACCTGGACGTGCTTGGGTTGAACTTAAAATATGCAAATAGTTTTAATAACGCGAGCATGGCTGATTGGTGGAACTGTGCGGCCCCGACAAATGAAGTTTCACGTGACAATTGCATTTCCTTTCAATCGGCAACAATTCTTGTTGCCTCTGAGCGTACTCAGATTCATGGTATTCTTTTTCGTTTCAAAATGCATGCAGAGCGACTTTTGATTGCGAGTGAGCTGATTGGTAGAATCAAAATGACAGACAAACTGCATTTCCTAGTTAATGGGACTCGAGAAGTTTCGCGGCGCGGTTAGTTGTTGGTGGAGGGAGTACATGAGTTTAGCAATCGATCTGAACAGCATTGGCTCGAAACAAGCTGTTGTCAAAACACCAGTTTTTGTCAAAGTACATCACGCTGCGCATTGGCATTATTTCTGGTTTGCTTTCTGAAAATTTGGCCGTCGGAGTCACAAAACGGAAACTTGCAATGTCACAATGGTGAATAGAAAAACTGTATTTATGCATTTTCATGTGTGGCGTCGGGCGACGTGCATAGCGCGTTTCCAGCTCAACCGTTTTGGGTTTCTGTCTAAACCTACTTGTATATAACAAACACATCATGCATGCTGGTTTTGGTCGGTTTTGTTCTTGAGCAACAAAAACTTTTTGGTCTCAAATAGATTTTTGGTGTGCTATGAATGGAAACTATGAACCGTTCGACCATGGCCCACAATATACCTCACATTAAGCAAGACATACATTAAAAGCAAAAAACTGCAAGAAAAAAGTAGAAAAACCGTGATATTTCTTCAGCTTCGCCTTGCTGCGAGTGTTATGATATGGGAAATACTTTTGCAGAGGTACAAAATGCAGATGCAACGATGGTGCTATGCTTGCACATGGATGGGAAACGCCGCAGTTGCCGTTGCACTGTTGCAAAGTATCCAAAAATAGTTAAATAATGTTTATCCTCCGTATGGCATAACCAAGGCAATTATTAATTTTCAAGATGTTGTATTCTCAATAACGTTCGAAAAAAGTTTTGCGAATCAAGACAAAAAATATCATTTTACAAAGTGTGAAAACCGTTTTTAATTTGCTGCCATAAAATTTCAGAAACGTCAAAAAATCAAAATTCTGACATCAAAGAAGAAAGTTTTGCGCACAAATGCATAACTGAACGACAGTGTTTGCTCTAAAAAACAGTGTACAACACACAGCGGGTTGAAACATTATTCTCTGTCTACACATAAATGGATAACGTTTTTTCAAGATGCATATTTCAAAATTGTAAAACCCCAAAAATCGGCACTGTAAACGTGTGGCGCAGGCGACATAAACTCTGCACAGGGCGAATTATGTTGCAACGTGCTAGCTGGCTTTCCGAAATTATGTTGTGCGGATGATCAAGTAAATATGGCAGCTTTTTTCAGGGTGCAAAGAGCGCGCGAAATTTGAATGACAAAAAAGGTGTTCAGAAATTCAATGTTGTGTCAAATTTGACGTGTTTTTTATTTAAACTAATTGATTCTTCGTGCTATTCTGTTCATCTTTTCTCCCTTGCACACACGATTGGGAATCTTGAAAAAGACAACTCCTAGTCTGCGACTGAACCCGTCTTGATGGAGAATACATGGACTGCCTTATTTATTCGGCCATACTGCATGCAGCAATTCAGGCTGTTTTATTTAATAAGGGCTCTCAATAGAACTTCTGAAAAACGAGCCAAAAAGTGCAAACTGCTCCAACACTCAAAAACGTGATGCCGATTCCGATACAAAAAGAAGCGACAACGAAGAAATGTTACAAACGCTGTGGTATGGCATGAGCGAGCTTCTGTCGTTAGCGTGTTGCAGCACATTACAGTTCGCATGTTGTGGTACGCGGTGAAAAATCAGAAGAGAATAAAACAAACAGTTTTAGTTGAATTTCAAGTTGGTGAATTGTGACTCATTATCAAAAAAACGTCTTTTTCAAAATTAATTCGCCTTTAGAAATCACATAAAACCCAAATTATGCAGAAAAAACTGTTTTCAGTGCTGTAATAAATCACGTAAGGTAGCGAAAAATGATCGTTTTTTCTTCCAGCAGCGTCGTGCCACGCAAGCTTGTGCGCAAGAAGCTTTTTTGTCGCAGTCAACATCACATTTGTTAGAAAACAGAAAAAAAACAAATTTATGGGCGAGGCGACATCACGAATTGCAGGTTGCAACACACAACGTAGTGGTCATTTATCATTGAACGTTAAAGTTAATGCAAATCAAATAGCGCCAGTTTCTGTTTCCAGCAAAAACATCTTGATCATACCGGTATTTTGATTTGGAACTGCAACCAGCAGGATTTCGCAAAACCGCAGTGTCAGGCGCAGCCATTTATTTGAGATCACTGTTCTCAATCGACACGTAGCAGGTAAATCGCACAGGCGATGGGGCAGGCAGGTCACTTGCGACGTGATAGGCGATGAAAATTGGCATTTTACTTACGGCACAAAGTTGGTTTTTTTAACCGTCAAAAAATTTAAAAAGTTTCTGTTTCGAGATTCTGAAAATACGACACTCTACTGTTTCTAATAAACTCGAGTCTGATTGGCTTGGCGATTTCAACATCACGCCTCCCGCAATGCCGCCTGCGACACTTAACAATGAAAGTGAAATCATCAAGACCATCTGTAAATACATAGTGGAACACAAACTGATCGAAAAGTTTTAGACTATTTGTCATTACACGCTTTATGCTCTGTCGCAAGCAATTGCGCGAAATGGAGCAGATGGGTCGAAAAAATGTGCGCTGCGTGTTTTTTTGCGCTAAGTCATGGCAGTTTTTTTGCGGTTTTTCGGGTGTCTCCCAAGAACGGAAATTTCTATTTTTCTCCACAAGATATATATTGGCGAAACGTATAAACTTATTTTCTTCGCGGAATTTTTCTCCCGCCGTTCAGTTTTCTATTTTCAGTGACGAATGGTTGTTATCGCAAGGGGCTTAACGCAAATTGGATTTTTTTATCGAGATGTTTAGAATCCTGTTTTTGGGGAAACTTTTCTCCTCCAAAAAAATTGCAACTTCGGTCCGAAAAAAGCTCATTCCGCACTCAATCAACGGAAGTTCTTGTCTGCAAAAGACCGCACACTTTTTTTGTGAAACACGCTGAGTTGTTGCAACACACAAACGCACTAGCGCACAAACCCTACAACGCGAGCTAGCGTGATAGTGTATCTATGTGCCAGTGTGTTTGTGATCAACGAGCGACATCTGAAGAAAATACTGTCTCTCAATAAGAGGACTAAACGTAACCAACTTTATTAAATTTCGTGCTTGAATTTGCTAAACTTGAACAAAAGCAGCACATACGGCAGCGGTAAAAACTAAAAGGACATTCTTGAAGCATGGTTAGTGACTGCGTAGGTTTTAACACAGGAATGCATCACTCAATACCGTACGGCTTCATGAATGCGCCTTAAGAACATAATAAATTGATGTTCGATTGTTGGTTGACAATACTTGAAAGGTCACAAGAATCAGACAAAGACAGATTGATTGACACGGCGAAACACGAAAAAAGTTTTTTTTTGTTTAAAAAACAAACAAAAAATGTATTTCAGTTTTCAAGTATCTTTTAAATTTAACCATTTGTACCAGTTACATTGACCAAAAACCTCCAGCTACAGACATCAACTTCAGATCTAGCACGCTGATTGGCTGCGATTCGAAACGAACAATCAGCGCGCGCCAAGTTCAACCACTCTGCAAGGCGCTCTGACTGTGCACAGAAATCACAAATGATTTCGAGAAAAAAGCCAATCAGATGATCATTTCGAACTTTACCCAAAAACAAGAGAAACTGACGAGACGAGAAAACAAGCCGTTCAGAGATTTCCAATATTTAAAAAATTGCTAAATACAAACGTAAATTTAATGAGTGGGTGAAAGCAAATTAACAACAAACTCATAAAAAACAACAAGTACAATTCAAAAATAGTAGCAGAAAAACAAAGACAACATTCAAACAAATACATTCAAAAGTTATCAGAAAAATGCTCCATCTGCATCGCAGAAACAATCCTTCTACAAACGTTTTTGTGGGATTTCCCGCTCTAGATACGTGAGAACAATTGAACAATAGGACAACAAAATAGAACGAAACAGGATTGAAACAGAGAACGCAGACACACACGAGAAAAGAACACACGCAGACAACTGCAATTAATAGTACAGCATGGCCGAATAAATGAGGCAGTCCATCAAGGCGGGATTAGTCGCTGACTAGGAGTTGTCTTTTTCAAAAATGCCAACATAATTTCCAATCATGTGTGCAAGGGAGAAAGAATGAACAGAATAATACGGATAATCTATTAGTTTAAAAAAAACGCGTCAAATTTGGCATACAATTTGGTTTCTGAACTTCTTTTTCTTTCATTCAAAATTCGCGCGCTCCTTGCACCCTGAAAAAAGCTGCCATGTTTAATCGGCTATACTGTAACGGAGTGAGACGCAAACCGAGTGCAATCGCAATGTCAACTACAGTCTTCAGATTTCGGTATCTACCGTACACTTCCACTCTGATGCGGAATCAGGTCCTGGTTTCAGGCAAAATTGCCCTGGTTCTAGAGACCAATGGAACCAGTGCTTGTGAAGCTCTGCATCAAGTCAAGAATATCAGGATTCTCGAGACGAAATACGCACGACGTACGGTGGATACCGTTTCAGAAGGTCTGCTGAATGTATTTACATTGATTTATGTGAAAAGACCTCATCCAAAAACGGTGCGTTTTTTTGTCTGCACTTGGACATGAATTCCTGTCAATGGCAAAGTCACGCAACAAACGTTGAACTTAGGTGTTAAAAACGTGCACCGTTTTTAGAAGATCAGGACAGAATACACGAATCAGAAAGCTACGTCGCCAAAATGAAATCTTTGAACTTTTTCGGCTGTTTCGGTTGGCGTTTCTCGCGTGGCCCGTCCGCTCCCGAGAGTGCGGCCTCAGTTTTGGGCCGCCGTTGTTTGGCCGCACTTTTCGCCGACTTTGCTGCTGCCGTGTCGCGTCGAGGTTGCAGTTGCACGGTTGGATGCGAGCACGAACGTTGATGGCGTGGCGTCACCGAGCACGTCGAGTCTGCAATGTTGCTGTGCACACTGCACACCACTGAAACGCGCTCTACGCTAATTGCTTGAATCAGCGCCAGACTTGCCGTTTACTCAGTCACTCTGCGTGAATTGCAGTTCTGTGATTTTGGCAACCAAAAAAGACAAGATTGCTGATTAAACAACGAAAAAAAAAGTATGATTTTGTGGCACAAATCACCGAATTCAACAACGCAAAAAAAAACAAATCAAATGAGATTCAACTGATGAAAAAGGTAGGCAAGGTTCATTGAGAGACACAACACCAACCCGACTTCAGCGAAGCGCCATCCGACAACGACGACGACGCCTCTGGCCCCGCCGTCGATCCAGCGCCGCTAAGGCCGGGCAATTTTTGCAGCAGCGCAAATTCGTCGCCAAAATTTTTCGGCTTCCGAATTCGGGGCCCGTTTGCCGTGGGCATCGGCGGGAGCTCTGAGGAGGAGGGGCGGTACAGAGTGTTCGTCTTTCGCTTTGCCTGCGAGGTAGACGACGACGACGTTTTCAGCGCCGTGTTTTGCGGTTTCATGGCGTCCAGATTGTTTCGAGTGGCGAGAATGGCGGCCGCCGCCGCTTTTTCCGGTGATGAACTGGCGATCGTGTCCATGTCGATGATCTGCAACGCAACGGACACGGAGCACACAAGTAAACAACGCACATCAAGCTATACAGTGCGCTTTGCTGCAGCAGAATTGTTGCACACTCCAGAGCAGAACCCAGGTGTCAGCTCCACACCACACACACTGCACACAGTTGGCGTATGTCAGTCAGATGAACTGACACTCAGTAACAGCTTCTAAGTACTGCTGCGCTGTTTGTGCCAGTGTGTTTGTTGTGAAACTGTGTAGCTGCTACAAGGACTGGCATTACCAATGGCGGTGGTGTCATGGAGTCGGCACGACCATTATGCTGGATTTTTGCACTTGACGGTGACAACATGGCTTTGTTGACGTTAATTGCTGCGGCGACCTTGCCTGACTCGAGCATTTCTGTGGGAAGAAAAAGTAGAGTGAAAAATGAGAAACACGTCGAGCGTTAAAAACACGGTTCATTGTGTTGCTTGCCTAATCAAAAGGTGTCAAATGCGAGGGTGCTGTTCACCTTCACGGACTGGATGCTAGGGTGCGCGTTAGACTCGTTGTCTGTGCGTTCGGGGGATCGAGCCCCGCCGAGGGGTGTGTAGGCACTTAATTATAGAGCAAACTCGATGGACGCCCTACTCGATGACGTTCTGTACGTTGTTCTGGGTTAGCCCTGGCTAGGATCGCCAGAAACAGTTTTTTTCTAAATCGGAGACTACGAAAAAAACGAAAGACCTGAAAAGCCGATGCTAAAAATTTTAACGCTTGAATATGGGGGGGGGTACAATTCCAGCCCGCTAATTCCGGCCTGAAGAGTTCCGGCCCGCTCATTCCAGCCCGAAGAATTCCGGCCCGAAGAATTCCGGCCGAAGAATTCCGGCCCGGAGAATTCCGGCCCGGAGAATTCCGGCCCGATGAATTTTCGCCAGCACGATTACGAACAATATTAAACTAGGGTTGGTAAAAAACCGGTTTTTATATTGCCAGGAAAAAAAACCGGTTTCTTTTCCGTTTTAAAACCGTTTTAAAACCATAAAAAACCGAATGCTTCCCAGCTCCTAAACTTTCCAGAACTTGGCATCTTGTACTCAAAATAGGAAATAGATCAAAATTAGTGATTTTGAGCAGCGTAAAATGCTGTTTTCGGGCCTACAACCGACCCAATTTGCTATTTTTGCCACCCAATGCCACCCAATTTTTTTGTTTCAAATCAAATCAATTTCGATTTTATTGGTTTCCTGCACGTTCAATAAACTGAAAACAACGACTGGGCAGTGACCGTGTGATGTCGGGAGCGTGGAGGGACGGTTGCAAGGAGACCGGATAGCTGACCCCGATTAGGGGGCGAGATTTGCAGAACTGCAAAGTGAAACCGGTAGCGGATTGCGTTCGAAAAATAACATTTCATCAGTTACCCTTTGCAAATCGACAACATCATCAGTCAGTCTGCATATGCACTTAGTTCAGCAGTCACCTTGTCTTAATCGTATTTCACTTGACCCTTGCCACAAAAGCTTCTGCAAAATGATGCTTCACCAGTTCAGTTCGACACAGTTCACTACACCGTTTTTTCAAAAATATAATTTTACATTTTATCAATCAAACGAAGAATTGTGATTTTTGACCACGAAGTTTGAAAATTTTTGAGGTAAAAAACCGGTTCTTTATTTTTCCAAGAAAAAAAACTGAAAAAAACCGGTTTTAAAACGGAAAAGAAACCGTTTTTTCCTGTGCCAACCCTATATTAAACCACACGAAATGATTTTTGGTAATAAAATATCGATGTTCATATGTTACAGTGTATTTTCAATGATGTTTGCAAATTGATTTTTTGGAAAGAGAAATCTTTTTTTCAACATAATAAATAAAAAGTTTTTTTATCACAAACCAAGATTTGCGAACCATCAATTATTAACTGATTTTTGTGTGTGTTGTGTTTTGTCCTTTTTGGTATTATTTCTGCATCATTTGATTTGCGTGATCTTGCTGGCTGGTTTGCATTTTTATATTTCTTTTATTTTTATATAATTATTTTTATTATTTTTATTTATTTCTTTTTATATTTATAATGTCTTTTTAGGCAAATTTCGCTGGGTGGGGTGTCAAGCAAATTTCGAGGGGGCGGGGTGAGGCACTAGTGCAGAAACAAGTCATTATGTTGAACTTGCTGGAACAAAAAAGCCAACCTCAGGTATAATTCTGCACGGCTAACAAAGCTTCAAACTAGCTGTATGAATTTATTTATTCACGATGTGAATATCGATATTTTATTACTAAAAATCACTTCGTGTGTGTTTAATATTGTTCGTGCTGGCGAAAATTTGCCGGGCCGGAATTCTTCGGGCCGGAATTCTTCAGGCCGGAATTCTTCGGGCCGGAATGAGCGGGCCGGAATTCTTCGGGCCGGAATTTCGCGGGCCGGAATAGTACACGAGCCCTTGAATATAGATGGATTAAATTGGGCATTTCGGCTCGACAAACACAAACGTTTCTGTTTCTTCGCAGTTGACAGGATCGGACTCATGAAATCGTGACCGAAATCTTTCGGCTTCCGTTTGCGTTTTGTCGCGTCGCCAGAAGCGCGCGAAACGTCGGAATCGCCATTTCCAAATGATTTCGAATGTGCCGCCGTCGTGGTCGCGACGTAAACGCTCAGCGGTAGCACGTCATCGTTGTCGCCGTTTCGCGTCACCTCAAAACCAATTGTTTCCACAGGTTCTTACATATTATTTGCACACTGTGCACTAGGGATGAAGCCGGATCCGGTCCGGATTCCGGCGCCTAAAATTGGTTCCGGTCCGAATTCCGGAGCAAATTTGAGGGATCCGGCCGGAACAGCCGAGCGAGACCCTGGCGTGAATTCACCAGTTAATTCCTCCGTTTCAGAGCTGTTCAATGGTTTGAAAAATTCTTTTCAGTGTTTTGTTGTTCTGCAAAGAACGCTACGTTGGTTCGCATTTGGCATGTGATCAGTGAGCGTTGCTTTAGTTTGGCGTTCTGTTCAATGGTAATTGGTTTACTATTTTTGTGTTGAGTAAACTGATATGCAGCGTCGTCCACTTTCAAAAAATGGGGCTGCCAGCAATGTGCACGTCTTTTGGCCGACGTTGTTGATGAACAAGGCAGGTTTTTTTTAAATCTTCGTTGGTCATACTCAGTTTGCTCTAGCTGCCAAACAGTTGCATTTTTTGTGAGCAGTACCGACGGCAAGAGGGTGGGGTGTGTACCCCAGAGCACCAGCGATGACATATGAATTGTTGTCAGTTGTTGTTGTTGTATTTTTTGGTTGATTCACGTGTCGTGTCTTGCTGACTCTGTATCTGTTTTGTGCTGTTTTTGCTGAAAATGTGATGAAGGAATGACGAAATGAGCGTGGATGTTTTCAGACATAAAAAGCCATTTCGGTCCGGATTTCAGCAACTTTGGCCGGATCCGACCCGGTTTTATGAAGCAAACTGTTACTTTACGACAAATGGTTTATTAAGTGAACCTAGAGTTTTCGGAGTTATGCCACTTTCAAAAGGAAATGCGTTCTAAAAACGCTACTCTCACTGCAAAAATGGCTGCGAACCTTTGCGGTTTTCTTCTTGATCCGCGTCTTTTTGTTGCCGGCTAACTTCAGTTTCGCTTTCTTCTTCATCTCGTTCAACTGTTTTTGTTTCTCGATGTCAATCGCAGTCGCTCGCTTCTTTGGCGTCGGTGTTGCCGAGGACACAGGTGCTGCTGTCTCAAGCGGAACCGGAAACGCATGCTCGAAATCAGAGTTGATTGCGACGCCTGAAAACTCGCTTTGTTTGTTGTTGTCAAAATTGATTGAGAAATAATAACGCAGCTGAGTTGTTGCTGTTTGCAAAAAAATGAGAGAATGGACAGAGAAACACCATTTACCAGCCGCTTTGCGAATTTCGTGCACCGCTCGATTGAAATGGCGAATTTTGCTCGGTTTCTCGAATTTGTCACGTTTCTGAACATGAAAAAATCATCAGCGACACAGAGTTCTGAGTTTGATCATAAGCCGATCAACGGATTGATTTTGGAACGGGCTCATTGATTAGTCATGCTCCCAAACCATATTACCACCACAAGCTGGATGCAACCAATCAGCATACCAGTCACGAAAAATTTAAGAACTGAGAACTGCTTCACCAGTTCACAATGATTTCACAATGCCCGTTTCTTTTACAATCCACCGTCCGTCCGCAATCTGTCTGTACCTGCTCGTACGCAAACAAGTCGTTCGGTTTCATGCACGCGATTTCAGCGGTGCCAAAAAACCGGATCAACTGTTTGCCCATGGGGCACGTGAGCAGCGTACAATCGTCGCTGTTGATCACCTGCAAATGGTAACACACTCGATAAACCAACAGCTGCTGGGGGGGGGGGGCAGTCGCAGCTGCGACAAGTCACTTGCTTCTCGCTAGAATCGTTTTTATCATGTGCGAGTGAAGTGAGTGTTCCGAGCAATCACCGCGAAAAAAGTTGTGAAAAATTGAATAAAATAAAACGAACACAAAACGCGCGGCTCGGGATTTCGTCTTTGTCTGGCACTCACCACCACACCACGACTCACCTTTGCCGGCCATGCTGGATAACCGCGCATTTTTGCCCAAACTAAATCGCCCGGCTTTTGCATCGCCATCTTTTTTGTGCATGAAACGCAATAATTTTTGATTTGCTTCTGATCAGCCACACTCAGTAGAGTTGCGGTATGCGGTGCGGTTGCAGCAGATTTGGCTAAATTTCAAAATCTGCACAGATTTAATTTAGTTTTAGATTGAATAGCTAGCTGGAAGATATTGGGGGTGGGTGGGAGAGGGGAGGGGGGGGGGGGGCGACGGCGACAGTGTGTGATAGGGTGATTGGGGTCAGTAGTAGGGTTGTTAAAAAAACAAAAATCGTCATTTTTGTTTTTTTTTTTAATTTTTTTTTTTAAAATTTCAAAAATCAAAGTTGTGCTAAATCAATCAGGGAGTCCGAAGAACCACATATGATATGCAAGCGCCTCCCGAATGACACCCGTATGGCGGAACTTTGCAGATTTTGTTTTGGTGACCTCAATTACCCCTTTTCCAAACCGTCACCATGCCTCTTCTTGTGTTTTGACCTCCAAAACGTCACTAATTGTCCCCAGCTAAGCTAATGCTAAAGTGAAGACAAACATACCGCCTTGAAATTCGATCAATTCTTCTGATGGTGTCGCGACGACACGACACGAAGCAGCAACCAGACAACGTAGCGCTTGCAAACGGAGCAGCGAGCACAATCGGACGCTCTGCGAGGCGAATCGTCACCTTATCTGCATCGGAAATGGTAGGCTAAGCTTTGGGACGCTCAAAAACTTCATCGCAGATGTTGTCGAAGCCTAAAATCAGTCGGTAAAACGGCCCAAAATCGACTGCTAAAGGTTTTACGAGGTATAATCAAAGAAAATTTTTGTTGAACTTTCGAAAAATTGTGCCAAAATTGAGGTTTTCAGAGCATATTAGAGGAAAATTTTTCGAATTTTTAAAAAAAAAATCGGCATTTTTGTTTTTTTTTTAATCACTTTAAAAAAAAAATTTTCATTTTTGTTTAACAACCCTAGTCAGTAGCGAAAGTGCGGGGGGGGTCCACCCCCAGTACCGTGGGCGGGGGGGGGGGGGGGGGGGGGGGTACACCCCCCCCCCAGAGCACCCGAGACCGTCGGGTGGGGGGGGTGGGGGGGGCACCGTGCCACCCCCCCCCCCCCTAAAACAGGGCACCCCCCCCCATCGTACCCCCCCCCCCCCTCGAAAATTTGGCCGACACCCCCCCCCCCCCACCCCCCCCATGAAATTTTGTCTGGCGGACACCCCCCCCCCCCCCAAAATTTTCTGCACACCCAAAACTGATTTTCGAAAATCATGATTTTTCGTCTATAAAGTCCATAATATAAGCTGCATATATGATAACTTGGCCATCTTCATTGTAATTTCAAAGATTTTGCAGCAAAATTTTGCGTTTTTCCTTCCAACTTTGCGCTAAAAATTTTCCTGGGGGGGTGGGGGGGGTGGACCCCCCCCACAGAAAATTTTGAAAAAATGCACCCCCCCATGGGACCCCCCTGGGGGGGTCCCACGTTACCATAGGTTGGACCCCCCTCACTTTTTGGTCGGCACCCCCCCCCCCACGGTACCATACCCCCCCCTCGAAAATTTTTTTGGGCCCACGGTACTGTCCACCCCCCCTCAGCCAAAAATCCTTCCCGTGCACGGGCAGATACCCGTGTACCCCCCCTCCCCCCCTTTACCTCGACACGGGTACTAGACTCCCCCACCCCCCTCCGCGAGAAAACACGGATCGCCTCGCACCCCCCCCCCCTCACGGTGGTCAATCTCATCTCAATTTTTTCCAAAAATACCGTAATTTTTGCATTTTTCTTGACGTTTGTGTCTGCCCCTGCATAGATTTTGTTGTTTCTGACCAAACAAGCAGCTTGTTTGCACAAAATATTCTGTATTTTACAAGAATTTCTGTGTTTTTCTAAGGCAAAAATTTGGTATTACCCGTGCGATCCCGTGCACCCCCCCCCCTCACGAAATTTTTCTGCCAGTGCACCCCCCCCCCTCAGGAAAATTTGCTGCCCGTGCACCCCCCCTCACCGAGAAGGCACCTGACCCCCCCTCTAAAATTAGGCAAACACCCCCCCCCCCTCACCCGAGGTCCCGCTTTCGCTACTGATTGGGGTTGTTTTTGTTTTAAAACTAAATAAAAAAAACAAAAATGCAGATTTAAAAAAATCGAAAAATTGCCCTCCAGTCTGATATGCTCTGAAAACCTCGTTTTTGGGGCCTTTCACAAAACCACGGATGCAACACGGAGGCTGCACGCTTGACAAAACCACGGACACTACACGGAGGCTGCGCGCAGCCAAAGTGACCCATATTTCATATGCACACAACACTAGGGTTGTTAAACAAAAATCAAACTTAAAAAAACGTGATTAAAAAAACAAAAATGCCAATTTAAAAAAAATTCGAAAAATTTTCCTCTAATATGCTCTGAAAACTTCAATTTTGGCACAATTTTTCGAAAGTTCAACAAAAATTTTCTTTGATATTACCTCGTAAAACCTTTAGCAGTCGATTTTGGACCGTTTTGCCGACTGATTTCAGGCTTCAACAACATCTGCGATGAAGTTTTTGAGCGTCCCAAAGGTAGGCTTACCATTTCCGATGCAGATGAGGTGACGATTCGCTTCGCAATCTTAATTTTGCGTCCGAGCTGCTCCGTTTGCAAGCGTTACGTTGTCTGGTTGCCGTTTCGTGTCCTGCCGTCGCGACACATCATCAGAATTGATGGAATTTAAAGCCGGTATGTGTATTTTCACTTGGGCTAAGGACAATTAGTGACGTTTTGGGGGTCAAACAAAACACTAGAAGAGGCATGGTAACGGTTTGGAAAAGGGGTAATTGAGATCACCAAAACAATATCTCCAAAGTTCCGCCATACGGGAGTCATTCCGGAGGCGCTTGCATATCATATGTGGTTCTTCGAACTCCCTGATTGATTTAGCACAACTATAGTTTTTAAATTAAAAAAAATTAAAAAAAACAAAAATGACGATTTTTGTTTTTTTAACAACCCTACACAACACGCTGCGCACCTTTAACAAAACCACGGAACACGGAGGCACGTGGATTTGGGGAGATTTGGGGACAGGACAAATCCGTCCCCCTCCAAAAAATTATGTTTTTGCTAAATAAATAAATAAATAAATAAATAAAGGCGCAATAAAGCAAAGCAAAGCTAACTGTCAAAACTGGAGTTCAAGGATTACGGTAGCTTTCCAATGGGTCTCGACACGATTTTCTAAAAACGTCCCTGATTGCCAGCAAAAGCTACTCTATTGGTGGACACCGTTCATACGATTGCAACAAACAGTCTTATGTTTGAAGTTCGGGCACACGGGTTACGGTAGTGCGCGGTACACACGATTTGTCGCGTCCGTGGCGTAGCGGTAGAACTTCGGCCTACAGTTCTGTAGGTACCGGGTTCGAACCTCGCCGTGGACAAGACATACTCGTGGAAAATTAGAGTGACCAATGAACATCTAATGGTCTATTCCCTCCTGAGCCGAGGGTAAAATTGGGCTCGGGGCAGTATTGCCCGTCTCCGCCGGAGTTTGGTACCTTTGAGTTTCCGGAACCGGCGCGCGTATAATTAAATAAAAATAAAAATAAAACTTCCGACCACGTTCACTCTGTTCACTCACGTCGCGTCTCTCCGTTCTGCAGGTGGAAAGTTCGAACATCGCTGCGGACAAGACACACAATGGAGAAACAAAAGTGACAACAACATCTAATGATCAACAACAGAGCCGAGGGTAAATTGGGCTCGGGGCAGTATTGCCCGTTTCCGCCGGAATTTGGTACCTTAGGGTTTCCGGAACCGGCGCGCGAACAAATAAAAAAAATAAAATAAAAATAAAAATTCTCACTGACGTGAGGCCGATAAGATTCAAAATTCAATCATCACCATGATTCCGTTTCTAATTCAATAACATTTGCCATACACTAGAATAAAAATACAGAAGCATGAACAGAAAAGCGAAAAAGACATAACGATACGAAGAAAAAATCACAGGCAACAAAAACAAAGCAAAAAGTCTATCACCGCACAGTAGTGTCGGATTGAAAATGAATGTGAACATTATTTCCCAACACTAAATGATGTCCATAATTGTCAGGAATAACAACAAGATGTCTACGAGTTCACTTCCAACAGTTGTAACCCGTTACGTAGAAAAACAACGCTGCAAGAAACAGTGAAGGCCTGAAGCAAAAAAGAAACCACGAGCTCCAAAGAATAACAATAACAAAACACTAATTTTACATTTTGCGACAGGGTTTTTTACCTGTATGTGACCTGCATAGCGCAGGTAAAAATTTAGAGCTACCTGCATCGCTACAGGTTACGCTTTTTACTAAAAACCCTGTTTTGCGACATAAAATCCTCAAACATTGAACATTCGCATCGCAATAAAAACTCATCAAAAACTGAGCTGGTAAAAATTTTCGAATCACTCAAACTTCAAAACACTGATCGACATAACGGGCACGACGACTTGCTGCTTGTGTTGAACCACTTGTACTGAAAACACGTCAATGAATTAGAATATATTTACAAAAACAACTTTTTCAGAAACAGCTTGTGCGGTGCGACTGGAATTTCTTCAGTATTAGCTGATTGGCTATTGGCTGGCTGAATCGGGTATAATGTGCATTAGAACTATGATCTACAAAATCTGCCTTCATCTCAACTGCAATTCCTACATATTGCTTTCCGGTTCCGGCAGAATGACATTTCAATGAACTCATGTCAATTTTACTGTAACCAGTCGACAGCCTGTGAACAAATCCGAGCGCAAAACAACAATACAAAACAATTATCGTTAGGGTTGGCAATGGCAGAAATCCGTTTTAATGGGAAAACCAAAAACCCGTTTTTATCTCACGGGGTTTTCAAAATGTCAACTTAAAAACGGAGAAAAGACCGCGTTCTTTATCGATTCTTTCTGTTTTTATGAACTCATTTGTTGGATAAATTGATTTTCCTTTTTTCGCCGCATAGTTTCTGACCAATACGTTCACAAAACTTCAAGTTAGACATTGCATTATCGCATCTATCTAGTCCCTATGATGGAGGCAACACCAAGCTGTTCTGATAGATGAACTGTCTATTAAAAAACCTTTTGTGCGGTATACTGGGCCAAATGACTGAGTTTTTTTGTCGCTATTGAATAATGGGTCTGGTTTTTTTTTCTAGAGGTTGAATTTTTCTGAAAATATAATTTCGTGAAAATTTTCCGGAAATTTTACCGGAAAAATTTCGGTATTTGCCAATTTTTCACGAGACCAAAAATGACTAAATGAGCATTTCCAATCAGCAAAAGTGCACGTGCAAACTAAAAAGCGCTCACCAAGCAATCGGCATGAAATTTATGTTTGCACTGTTTACAAGTGACTCGGGGCAGCTGATAGCTGACGGAGTGCACAGTGGCCATGCAAATCGCGCAGTCTTCAGCACCGGCCATGTGCTTGTCGATGTTGCTCTTCCACATCAGCAACGCGTCAAGAATTGAGCCGTTCTGAAGGTATATTTTAAAATAACATTTACAAAATATTGATGATCTCTTCAATCAGTCGGTCGCTCAATCAAACTGTCACACTGCTTGGAATACAAAACATGAAGTTCGCTGTTTGCGGTTCAGCCAGATAGACGCATACCGCGGTGCCCCCTGGCTCTTCAGTGCGACGGGCACCACTGCCAAACGTGTTTTACCACAGACAGATCTTATAGGCTGGGTAAAACATCAGCAAACCTAGAAAGCAGATCTCAGTCAGACGAGCACACCAGATCAGCTGCATACCTTAATTTCAACTAAAGTTGCAAAATAGCGAAAATGTGTGTCAACGTTGCCTGGTGTGCGAGGAAGACGGTCAACTGGCGCAGCCACTTTCGTTGGATCTCCTTGCTCGCTGCAACATTCTTCGTTTCGACCGTCGGCTGAGCGAGTGGATAGTTGGCTGGCAGACTGATTTGCAGCTCCATTGTGCACTCTTCCAATTTGTAGTTAGCCGCCACTTCACGAACGTTCGGACGAACGGTGACCTGCAGAATAGGCCACTTTTATGTGCCACTTGCTGCTCGGTCCTTTGGCAAAAGCTTGTAACACATGAGTTTTTTGTAGTATATGAAGGTTGAGCGATACAATGACGGCAATAATAGCAACAGGAAATCTCAAATTTTCAACCGATCACTGCATTCGTCAGAGTAGTCATTATATAACAGCCAACAATTCACTGACCGCAATCTCGCCCAGTCGGTCTTGCTGCACTTGAAACGCTTTCAGTTCTTTCGAACACAACGTTGGACTCACGTACTTCACTGTGAACCTGTAATTATCAAACTAAACTGCCATTCGGGCAGCTGAACGTTCAAATCTAGCAAGTCGATTAGCTGTGTCAACAAGCTGGTGAATCTAATCAATGTGTCAAAAAAGTAGCCAATCAGTTTTTTTGGAAAAAACTGGATCAAATATTTAAAAATCAGGCCGTAAAATACTGTGAAATGAACACAAAGAGCTGCAGCACACTTGTGCACAGTTTCGGCGAGAGTCTTCTCGCTTGAGTTGTACCAATGTCGCGTCATGGCGGGCAACACTGCCGCCGCACGCATGTACGCACGACACGCCAGCCGTTGCACGTACTGAATGCAGTAGGCCACATCTGACATCAACAAAGCTGCATTCACGAGCGTTAGCAAACTGATTAGCCATTGTTATAATTCAGAGCTGCTCATTCGCTGCATCGTAACGCTTCTGCACGAATGAGCACCGTCGTCATGAGGCAACCAAACGCTCAAACTCAAACGAATATCGCAATCAGATAAGTTTCGTTCAACAGCGCACACTGCATCCGTGACAGCACGGCTGCTTCGACCAATCAAATGCAGCCAATCAGCAAATTTTCTAACTGAACGGACACAGACCAACACGTTCGAGCGGCGTAACGGGATCATGACGGTGAGCGAACAAGTCCTCCACGGACAGCGGCTGTGGCAGTTCGCTGCTGGATGCATACACTCGCCCCAGTGAGCCGCTCTAAAACAAACAGAATTTTTATGGAAGTGGGCCGCAGAAACAAAACTGACACGCCACGCTGACAATCGCCAGGGAAAAACGTTTGCGCGTGCTACAAAGCAGCATGTCTTGCCACACAGCCACAATCGTTCCACTGCGTTTCGTCAATGTGAATGTAAAGCCCAAAAATGAGACATGGATTTACTGCACTGATTGATGGAAAAATACGCAGTGTTCTTGATATTGAATAAAAGCTCGCCAGTGAGAGTGACGCAATTATTCTAGAATTGACCACATGCTGCAGATGCTACCGACCACCAACCAGTTTCAATCGTTCGTGCAATCCATCCTCTAAGACAGCGACAATCGGTTGCACGTTTGATGGGAGCACATAGAAGAGCATGCTCAACGCCTGGTGCAACAGTTTACTACGATGCAAATCGTTCGTGAACGCGGCACGCCGCTCAGCCGGCAAGCGAACGTAGAAGTCGAACAGCAACTGCCATGCGAGCAGACACGTGAACACCTGACGCGTGTGCAAAACGTTCAAATCAAAACGAATTGCAATGGAATCGATCAGTCAATCAGCCAGAGAGCAATTCATTCACCGAAGTGTCGCGTCTGTAAGCCGGCCGTTCATGCAACACTCCGAAAGCGGGAAGCACAAAATCAAATACACGTGCGCATTCATAAGACGGTTCTATACTCATTCGCGTTTCTCGGAATTTCCTAATTTATAGGGCACGGCACTCTCATAGATGAAACATTCCGCTGACAACACATGTTGTTATAACTTATAACTTGTAAGTGCCTTGTGCGGCGTGATCACCAGTTTCACGTTGATCACTTTACCTGCGAGCGAATGGCCTCTTGTTCGAGTGGCGACGTTTCGTCCGTTGGGCAAGAAGATGCTTCCATGGTCAACTCGGCCAAAGACGCGTAACACTCCAAGACCGTGTTCACCAGAAACACCGGTGGCGAACTGCAAACTCAAATCGTAGAAACTTTGAAGTCAGTCAGAAACCTTCATTAATTTACATTTCTGTTCTTTGAATAAAAAGAACAAAGTGGATTTTTCAGTTGTGAAATTCAAGATTTGTTTACCCGCGGACCAACTTTTTTCAGGAAATCTTCCAAGTTCTAAACCTTATCAAATGAATGACAAAATGCCGTCTTCATGTGATTTTCAATGGATGCTAATTTACCAGTTATTTCTCATTGTACCGCGTTTTTTGGATCCAAAGTGTCAATGACCCACAAAAATCACAGATGGATATTGGTTTTTACTTTGACAACTGATTTTTCTGGACATTTTTTCGTCTTGCAAAGAATCTACAATCCACTGTTGTTTTTATTGAATTTGATGTTCAAAGACGACTTCCAACGATTTCGATCTCAAATGAAACGCATTGTTTGCGTTTTGGCATTTTGGCATTCAAAATTGACTGAAATCATCTCATGCAGGTAGGAATTTGCTGCAGCGTTGCAGGTTACGGTTTTTGGTACCCTGGTAGCACATCAACAAGTAGAATGTAAAACACCAACCAACCAACCATTCAGCTTCTGCTGAGTTCTTCAGCAGATCACCTTGTTGTTGAGGCCAATTAGTTTCTTCTGCTTTGTAGATCTGCTCCATGCAACTGTAAAGAATGTGACAGACAAACATTACACGTGCTGTTATCCGCTGTGCAGTGCCATACTGAAAGCAATCGTTTTCTCACAAACTACTTACTATAATACTCAAAAGCCATCGGGTGGCCACGACCACTAGTACCAATCAGCAGTAACGAGCACAACACAATTGCACCGAATGAGCTCACCGACTCAAGACAGAGTATGCTGCCACTCGAACGCTCCAGAGGGAATGCGCCAGCAGCGGTGTGAAGTGGCACACGAGCGACTGCAGCGGTGCCGGGTAGCTGCAACAGACATTCGATTGCAGTCTTGTCACACCGAACAACACAGACAAACAATGCAACGTGCACAAACACTCAACGTCGCTGAACACGGCAATTGGCTAATCGGAGTGCCGATCAAATGCAGCACAAAATTGTCGCTGCCGCAACCAATCAGCAAGCAGCACGCACAACACAGCAAAACAGACTTCAGTGCGTCCAACGCAGCATCGAGCATCACCGGCAATGAAATGTCGGTCACTGAGAATTTCGGAAGCCAATATTCCGGTGTGAATGTGAAATATTGACGGATGAGCTCTGCGATTCGCGCGAGCAACCAAACGCACGGTAGCGAACTGTTCAAGTCGGAATCTGAAAATGGAGAGAAGACGAAGTGAAAAATCATGAAAATCAGCCATTCAGCATGTTGAGCACTTGGTTCATGGTCGAGGCTTTCGATGACGCCATGCCGTTTTGCATTTGACGTTGGCCATGCCGAGCCGAGTTAGAGTTGGTTTAGAAAACTGGGAGTGGCAAAAACCGTATTGTTCGAATCGAGCGGAAAAACCGGTTTTTTGCCGTTTTATTTTTACCGGGGAAAAACGGGAACATTTTAGAAACCACAATTGAAGAGCGACCAAAATTCAGGATACAATGTATTCGGCGCAGCACGCCAAGAAGGCATTCATGAAGCAGTATTTGGTGACGCTCACTTACAGTCGAACTCTAAATTACGAGCAATCAGCTGATTGATTGGTTACGTGAAATAAAAGCGCCCACGAACTTGCAAGCGTCAGAAACCAGGGAAAGATGAGCTCAGCGGCGGCGGGCAGATAGAACTGCTGCCATTCGAGTGCGAATGCGCCTGGCTGTGGCGCATTGAACTGCTCGTGCGCATTGCCGGCACATCGCTCGAACAGCAGCAACGAGCACAACGCGAACTTGAGACGCTCGGCAGAGAGCTGCTCCGCGCGCATTTGCCTGCTCGTCTGCACAAAAATGCGCACATTCTCTGCGAACACCTCTGTTCATCAGGCGAAACACCAGAACATGCCATCTTGACTTCAGCTGAGTGAAGTGTTTGTACATACAAAATGGGCGGCAAAACGTGTGGAGTGTACAAAATACAAAACCATGTGGCGTGGTAATTTTCCTTGCTTTCTAGGTAATCAGCACACCCGATTAATCAATCAACACACACACAATCAACTGAAGAGCATGTAAATGAAACTCTTTAAGCCCAGTGCAGTCTAAACCGTGCTGCGTTCCATTCGACACGGTATTAGCTTCTCAGACAAAAATTGTGATCTGTGAGTGCAAATGCGAACGGGCAAAAAGAAACGAACGCTGCTGAGCAACCTGCAAAAAGGCAATCATGTTGCAGTAGATGTAGTCTCGTTCGTCATTCGGCTGCTCGTTGGCGAAGACCACCCGACAGACGACGCGTGCCCATGCGCACAGCAAGTTCACGGCTTCCGTGCATTTCGTTCTGCAATCGAGAACAGCAGGTAGACTCCGGGAACGTTCAATGAAATCGGGCCAATGACTTCACCTACCCGTCCTCCAACACCGCGTCAGGTTCGAGGCTTTTGAATTTGTTGCGAAAGAATCCGCTGGCAACATCTAGCGGGCCACAGTCGAAGTCTAGACAGCACTGGCCAGCGTCCATCAGCAGCCTCGTCCACTGTTTGGCGCTCAGTTGCGCCTCTTCAGGGTAGTGCAGTTCATACTTTTCATCCGATGACACAAACTTCGCCACTCTCAATCGGCCGTTCATGTGCTCGCCGGTGGAGGGAAGACCGAACAGCCACGAGAACAACTGATACGACGACGACCAGTTGTACCTGCGAATGACGGCGCAAAATGAGAAATTGAAGTCTATTGACGGTCGTCACCACGGCTAATTGTTAGACTAGGCCGCATTTGAGAGTGCCGCAGACCACTGTCGCACTCTCGTTGCGAGGGAATCGGTCCATGGAACACTCAGCCGTCCATCTTTGGCATCGGTTTGGGGGAGCGAGAGGCGAGACACACATAAAAAGCAGGATCAGTGGCGAGCACTGCGCATCACCTGCGTTGCATGTCGTCGCACACGAACATTGTGTACTGCGGCGTGTAGTCGGCGACTGCGATGCCAACGTGGCTGGCCAACGCGAACAGGCCGAGCAGCTCGAGGCTGCACAACGCTGCGTGTGCGTGGCCGGCTGCGAGCACCAGCGGGCGACTCCGAACGCCGCTGTGCGCCAGCTCCGGGCACTGACACGCGAGGCAGCCGGTGCCGTCGCAGCGACACATCTGCAACACAGTGGCCCTGTGCTCACCGCGCACAACGCAATCAACACACACACACTGCTCACCGCACGTGCAGGTGTGTATGGTTGCACTGCTGGCGGGTTGGTTTGCAGCTGCGTCACATTGATTGAAAAAGTGTTGTGGCAGAGACATCGCACGCTTTTAGAACTAGAACTGCACAGATGAAGAACTTTGAACGCATGGTCTTGTGGTATTACTAAGCCACGAATGACACGTTCTTACTGAAACCTTCACGAACAGTCACGAAACTAATGAACCAACTTGGATACAAAAAGAATAATTGAAAAATAAATCTTGCGGGAAGACAGATTTTAGAGCCAAACAGAAAAAAATAACCAAACAATCAGCACCCTGTGTTCGAGCGTGTATCCAATCAGCAGCATTCTTACGTTGCACTGTGGTGCACCAGCGAGCCACCGTGCGTTTGAAAATGGATACAAAGCGAGTATTGTCCGCAGCGGCGACCCGGCGACAATGCGCTCTAGAGCCAAGCAACCCCGAAGACACACACGACCAGCTGACCTGGTCATCGCCGAGCACAGTGCCGCAGAGCACGTGCTTGCAGATGTGGTCCAACGGCCTGGTGTCGGCCAGCTTCTCCAGCAGCACTGCGTCGTGCGCTCTGATGCGCTCCAGCACGGCAGCTGGCAGCAACGCCAACAGGTGCACGATCGAGCTCCACGCAAAATGACCGCACAGCAACGCGGCGCGCATTTCGCCCGATGTTTGGTCGGCCAAAAGTGCACTGACCACCTGAACAATAGAAATGCACTTTGTGGCAGTTGGCTGCACGTACAGTGCGTGCTGCCGTGCACCGCACAAACAAGATGAGCTGACCTCGAATGGCTCCGCGACTGCAGCGAGCGCTATTTCAACCAAGCTCATGAGGCTTTCAATAAATGGAAGCAGCTGGCGAATGCTGCATATGAGATCGGCCTCTGAGAAGCATGGCTGACTGCCCGTTAGCTGACGACTTGCAGCGCTCGTTTCGTCAGTCCAGTTCTTCACCGGATAACAGTCCAGCACGAGCGCGAGTTCCAGAAGCTGAAAGTTATTTTCTGATCAAGTGTTTCGAAAGTCGACAGTATTATTCCATCGATTAAGCCAGGGCTTTCAAAGTCAAACAAGCAGTCTATTCGTTGATCTCAGCAAAAGTGTGCGCATGGGGTTTTTGAAAACCCACTAAAGGCGCGTTTAGCAATTAGTTTTTTGTGCGTACGCACGGACACGACACGTAAAAAATGGTCACGCGATTTAGAAATCGTGTCGTGTGTGCTATCTTAATGCATTACGGACACGACTAGTTTGCGTACGGGATTTAGAACGTTTGTGCGTACGGACGAAAAACTTAATGGTGTTTCCGCCTTAACCAATGTGTCTTCCAATATTTTAAGGTGCATCTGTGTGGGACACGAATCCACCCCCCCCCCCGCACACCGTGTTTTCGATCAAGCCATCGTATTTTCTGTACAGCTCCATTGGCGGCAGCAACGCACGCAGTAGATCTGCCTCCACCGCATCTGATGTTTCAACAATGCTGCTAAAGACGCTCGAGAACGCCGATGGGCTGCATGCAGAGGACAATTCATTGATCGATTTCTGAGCACGTCATGTGTCGCCAGTCTCCCCCTGAGACGTCACAGTGTGCGCAGAGAATTTTTTTTAAATTTTTAAATTTAATTTAATAAAGAACCAACAACTGCACTGCTTTTCTGTTCAGGTGATTCCGCGGCGCCATTTTAATCCAAAAACCCGCTTAACCAGAAATCAAACCCTTCAAGAAACCACCAACTCGAACGCAGCGTCGGTTGCCGAACGGCTTGAATGCGCCGTCAAGCTTTCGTGCAGCTCTTGCAGCGCCACCGTGCGGTAGTCGGGCGATGATAGCAGAACGCCCAATGAAGCTGCACATGGAGAAAAATGTGAACGCTTGAGTCTATCACGCTCGTTGGTTCTTACAATGCCATACAAAAATGAGGAAATTTGGATGAATTGGGAATAGTAAATGTGAGATTTTAGGAATAGTAATTTTGACACCACCAATGGATACAGCTAAGTAGCGCTGGTGACTGAATCATACCACTGTAATTCTACAGGCAAACAACTAACAGTAGACAGAAGTGCGTGCAAAACTAACTAATTTTCATCTGTCCTCTCAGGAAGCGTCGTATGACCAATCGCACAAAGTCGGCACAGTCATAATATTGCATGTTCTCTGGTTGGTATAACAGCCCATTTGAGATCAGCATCAACAAAGATTCCACCATTTGCGACGTCAAATCGTTCACTTTCGACGTTGATTGCACCCAGTTGATGCGACTAGACAGCAACGTTAACAGCTGACTTGGTTCTGAAATGCGAGCATTTGCTTTAGCAACTTCACTGCTAATTTGGTCACAAACGCATAAAAACTTGAAAAAAACTGCGAAACCAACCAGACAGCATCTGATCAGCGAACTGTGCGACACGCTGCACAGCAAGCCACCAATGGTTGTCGCGTTCATTGATCGTGACCATGGCAGGCAGCAAGCTGTCCGACACATCGGACACAAGACGCAGCACGTCGAGGCTCTCATGGGCGTTTGGCTTGGGCTCGGCAGTAAGCCGATTGCACAGACGCACTAGCAGACGGGAGCGCCAGCGGTCATCACTCACGGACGGCATAACAGTCGCGATCGAGCGCAGCACTCGCTGCAGTGAGCGTGCGCATTGGCACGAGGCCAACAGGCTGACGAGAGCGAGTTCAACGGATTCGTGCAAGTGTGGCACAGCGAGTGCGCACAGCAATTTCTCGATGGCACCATCGATGGCGGTCGTGAGTTGCTGGCTGACGGTGTCGTCTGCCACCGAGTGGTGCACGTACAGCAGCAGCAACTCCACGAACGCCTCCATGTTGTTGTCGAGCACGCCATCGTTCGCGCTCAACACGCGCAACAAGCGGCCGTGCGCATCGAACTGCGCCACGAACGTCGACTGCTGATTGGCCGTTGCGAACGCGCTGAGCGCCACAATCGTGCTTGGAATGGACGCCGCTGATGTGCGTGCTGGGTCTAGGAGGTCGCTCAGGAGAGCAGAAATCGCAGGCGCAAGCGCACTCTGCGGCTTGCTGCACAATTTCGGTGTGTGCGCCGCTAGAATCTTCGCAGAACTCGCACTTGAGCTCAAGGCGATCCGGTACAGGGTGATGATCTGAAATGGAAATTGAGCGTTTGACTTTTTTCAAATGTTTCAACATTTTCAAACTGTTTTACTTTTACATTTCAAATTTGTCTGTGTAGACTACTTTAAAAAATGCCCAATTTCAACACAGCAACCTGCCCCATTCACCGTTTCATCTATATCGATTTCGAAGTCGTCAGAAAACATGAAATACTCAGAGCACTCGAGTGCTGCGTTCAGTAATGCGCACGTGCTGCTTTGGTCAAGCGCCGTTGACGCTGGGCGAGACAGGCTGAATCATGACGTTCGTTGATGTTCGTTAAAAAAGCCAGCTAATCAAACAGCAATTCCTGGCATGCATTCAACTGTTTGTCGTCAATTTTGTTTACACTTAACGGTTCAAGAGGGCAACAGTGAATGAATTTATAAAAGCAAGCAAGCTCGGCGTTGCCGTGCCTCGCGAACACAGACCAGTGGTCAGTTTTACAAAAGTCGGTGCCGTCTGAAAACTGAGCAGTTTTACTCCAGGGTGTTCCAAAATTAGACGATCACAAATTCCAATTGAATACTTGAAGCCAAATTTCTTTTTTGACCAAAGATTCAACAAATTGACAGCTTTGGTTTACATGTTAATTGGATTATCAAGAACTTGTCTCACATTTGCAACATACTGGAGTAAAACTGCTTATTCTTAAAACACTGACCACAGACAATCAGGCAATATTAAGACTGTGTGTATTCTCTCACCGCTCAACTACGCCATGCAACCAATCGTGGACACAGTCTGTGCCAATCAGTACCGCGAACGTTTTCAACACTGGCAATGCTGAGTCGAACGACGCTGGATTCGGAATTGGCGCTTCCTGTTCCTCCGTCAGGCTTCGAAACTTTTTCCATACGTCTCGGTACGGAACAGAGGATTTCACCTGAAAATGTCGAACATTGACAAGCAAGATTCATTATCATTTTCAAATGCAGTTGTTGAACGTTTGATTTCATTCTCCGTTTGATACGCTGTTCTTGCAGTTTTATCGGAGTTCCTGCGGTTCGCGAAATAAAATGAATGGATGAATAAATGAATGAATGAACGAGTTCGGAATAAAACCAAAGAAACCGCCAATACCATGGAAGATTATGAAGCAAATTTACATTTCTTTGGGGAATATTACGAACACACTGGTTTTCGAATGAAAAAGTTGAAGCAAAAAATGAAAAGCTCAATTATATAAGGAACCTGTTCGACTGAGTACCGATCGACCAACAACGCCCAACAGTGCCACGCTGCGCCCATCACGCGCCGATCAACCGAGTCACCCAAGAGCGCCTCCGACACAAACGGCGCGAACTTTCTCAGGAATGGCTCCAGTGATTGCGGGCAGTGCGCCAACCAGACCGCCAGCAGTTTCAGTTTCAGTGCACGCACCTAAATTTTGAATTCCCTAAAAATTTGTTCCGGTTCGAACACCATTTGTGTGGTCGTGCTGTTCGCAAATTGAGCCAATAACCACAGCACAGTGAAAGCAAAGCAGCTAAAAGAAGCGTTCAAGCGAGCGCACGTACCATTTCAGCGGATTCACCATTTGCAGAGCACAATGCTTTCCAAAATGCCGTCTGTGACCACAGTTGTTCGTGCGCAGCAGCGCTCAGCTCCGCCGTTCGTAAACTCGAATCCGAAAAGTAAAACGCCAACGTTAACAGCGCACTCGAGGTCAATCGGTTGACCCGGCCGGCTTCATTCTCGTCCGTACAGTTCGCGGCCGCTTGTTTCCTGAAAAACGACTTTCCGTAGAGTCACACATCTTTGGATCGGAGGAGGTATCTTTTCAGAGGGTCACAGTTTCGGTGGCGTCTAAAACCTCCTGAGGGGCCCCGTAAATTTGACGCTGTGTCGGTTCGGTAATAAATTGAAAAGCGAAAAGCTGCTCTCTCGTTGCATTGCACAGACCAATTGCGGCCTACTTTCGCAACGTACATGGCCACCTTCGAGAACATGCCCCGTGCCATGAGCACATCTGCGCAAACGCCGACGGTCGCCGACGCAACGGCTGAGCAGGCGGCTGTGCGTTTCGCAGGCGAAAACGCGCGTTCGAACGCGAGACGCGCCTTGTGCGCCACATCCGGCACGACGTCGTGCTGCCCGATCAGCCAGAACGGCAGCAGCTGCACAGCGCATCGCTCGCCGCATCGAGCGCATCGAGCGCACAGCGCCGCCGTCAACTGGTGACTCTGCTCGCGAACCTGGTGACTGCCGTCCTGCAAATCGCTGCACAAAATTGACAACACAATCGAATGCCTGCTGATAACAAGTGTCGATTATTGGTCTCTATGGGAAAATTTTCCCGTGCTTCAACGGCACCCTCTTTTTGTTGCTGCAGCGATGGCGACACAATGGCATGTTTGCCAACACAGATTGAACTTTGAAAACCCACGCTCGATATGAATGCCCACACTGTGCTAGTATTGCGGTGCGGAATCACTGAACCGAATTGCTAGCAGTGTATTTCCATTAAAAAAACACACTCACCATGGAGAGTCTCGCATAGAGTCGGGTCCAGCAGCGCATCAACGGCAACAAACGGTTAGCGATCACTGTTTCGTCCAGCATCTCGTCCGTAGTTGTAACCAATTGCGTCAACGCGCGCACACTCTTCAGTTTCGTCGTCGCGTCCTTTTTCAAGAGTTTCTGCATGAGCGGCTGAAAGTCGCCGTCTAAATCGGCCGGCAACATCGACTCGGCAGTGGTCGTGGATTCGGGCGAAAACGCATGAACGCCCGAGCATGATGGCGAGTTGTCGGTCGTTGGGGTGGACACACTGGCGTTGTTGTTGAAAACGTCGAAACCGACGAATCCAACCGTGGACGGCGCCGCCACACCGGCGTGCTCGAGCAGCGCTGCCGCTTTGGCACTGGAGATCGGCTGCAAAAACTATTGTGTTGAATTTACCAAAAAGAATTTGATGCAACACGACACAGGGTCGTAGTAAGACGGGGGGCAAGCCCAGGAGAGCAGAAATATTTCTATCTATGCAAAAACTTTATCCAGCTATCCAAATTTTTCTTTCAAAATTCGACAAAAGTTAGTGAAAATTGGCCGCTTTTTGGGTACTTGGTCAACTGTGCCACTGGAAAACGGCCGCATCTTTGCCACTGGTATAACTGATAATAATCGCATCTTTGCCACTAAAGGTGTTAAAATTTACAACACTGAAACAAATTGTTTGTAAGAAGAAATGAAATGTCGAATTGGTAAATTGAAATAGGAAGAAGCATAGTTGTTCTAGGGGGGGGGGGGCTGGGGGTAGGGGTAGGGGAAAAAAAAACATCCGGATTTTTTTTTTAAAATTAAAAAAAAAATTTTTTTTTAAAAAAAAAAATTTTTTTTTACAAGTTAGGTTCGTTCGAAGCGTCTCGTCGAGCTGAGTTTTTTTGGTAAATTTTTTTGAAATTTTCCTTTTTGGGGTTTTTCACTAACGGGATTTTTTACGTGTACTTGAATATTGAACCGTTCTTAGTGGTTCCTCTTTAGAAAATTACCAAAATTTGACTGTGTTCAAAAATTCCTGTTTGCTGTAGCTAAGTCGGCAACCCCTGTCGACCCGATCGCCCCCCCCCCCCCAAGACACTTACTTTCAGGTTCAACCAGCTATGCTATCTGCCACATGGCGAGAGCCCACTCTTCAAATCATCGTATCGAAAACACGTACCATGATTTCGCGATCACGTTGCGGGCAACTGACAGACGCAAGTTTAACACGTTAGTTTAGCTCAGCACGCAAGTTTTAACCCATGTTATCGGGTATCTGAAAAACGGTCGTGTGATGTGGTATTAACCAACATCTCCGCTCAAATTGTTTAACAATATATCGCACAACTCCATTGTAGACCTATAACATACGCCAATCAACAAGATATCATGTTCATCTCATGGCCTACCGACTGAAAAACATGTTCTAAGTTCGAAACGATTTCTGAAACGATATTTCAATTCAGTTAAGTCATTTCAACGCTAAAAATTGACTCTAGAAGTCATCCAAATCGAAAAACATGAGTAGTCGGTCAAAATGACCAATAATGACATTTATCTCCCGGTGGAAGAAAATTTGGTTTGAACTTCAAAAAATCGATTAATTTTTATTTAACAAATTAAAAAAAAAAAAAAAAAAAAAAAAAAAAAAAATATTCCAAAATTTTCGAATCTATCTCTATCAGAGAAGATTTTTCGGCTCAGCTATTATCTATCTAAAAAAATTTCTCAGCCAGCTATCTATCTAAAAAATTTTGTCTTCGAAGACATAAAATAAGCCAATTTTTGACCAAAATTGACCATTTTTGCTCAAAATTCTTGAAAATTTCGTTAATTTTAGGTTAAATACGCATTTATACTTGATTTTTAGCGTATTTTAAGCCTTATTTAGTTGTTTTTATAGCTTTTCAGCGTTTTAGCTATCTATCTATCTAATTTCAAAATTTTGACCGCCCCCCCCGCGCCCCCCCCAAAATTTGCTCCAACTATCTATATCGCCCCCCCCCCCAACTCTGGAACAACTATGGGAAGAAGGTCCCACTTTCACCTGCGCCCATCTCAGAACTACTTAAAGCCTGAGTGTTTCGGTTGTTTTTTTTCTTGATAAAAGGCTTGCGAAACCTTCGGTCCCCTACAGAGAAGTCGGTTGCCAATCAGAATCTCGTATCCAGTATCTGAACCTTGCTCGTCGATCTTTGGACTGAAAGTAAAAATTTATCAAAAAATGTACAGGAAATTCCAGACAAAAAAATAAAAAGTAACTTTTTGCGGGAAGTGTCTTAACACCATTTTCAGGAAAAAGTACAGTTTTGATGGCTGAAATTGGTTTTTAATTGACAAAAAAATCCCAATTTAAAAAAAAGAATTTTTGAAAACGTTTAAAAATTTCTGAACATTATCATTGAAGCACGAACATTATCACGCACAATATATGAAGAACAGAAATAGAATGTTGTTTTTGATTACCAGTACCAATTAACCTGATCAGCACCAAATCAATCAAGCAAATCGATGGTCCACAAACGGAAGGTCCATGTTTTCATCTCATTTTTCAGTCCACTTAATAAAAAGTCATTGAAATTTGTTGAATTCAAGTCAACTGTCCAAAGATGAACAAAAAACTCTCATGATGAAGTGATGATTCGCCTCTGAGCTTGAATCGGTCGATTGATTCACCCACCTGCCGGTTTCCTTTGCGTCGTTGTGGTTTGTGGCTCATTTGCGATCACTCGACACAACGAAACGACGCGACGACTGTGATACCGAATCACTTGTGACGTGAGGTGGTGAGGACTTTGGTTGAACTATCTGAAAAAATTGAGTGAAAAAACTCAGCTCAACTCAAGCAAGGTCTCTTACTTAATGGGTCAAGCCCGATTTTTGGCAATTTGGAGCGGGCGGGCGGGAGGGTAGGTAGTAGGGTTGTTAAACAAAAATGAAATTTAAAAAAAAAAAAAAAAGTGATTAAAAAAAAACAAAAATGCCGATTTTTTTTTTTTTAAAAATTCGAAAAATTTTCCTCTAATATGCTCTGAAAACCTCAATTTTGGCAAAATTTTTCGAAAGTTCAACAAAAATTTTCTTTGATTATACCTCGTAAAACCTTTAGCAGTCGATTTTGGGCCGTTTTACCGACTGATTTTAGGCTACGACAACATCTGCGATGAAGTTTTTGAGCGTCCCAAAGCTTGGCCTACCATTTCCGATGCAGATAAGGTGACGATTCGCCTCGCAGAGCGTCCAATTGTGCTCGCTGCTCCGTTTGCAAGCGCAACGTTGTCTGGTTGCTTGCTGCTTCGTGTCGTGTCGTCGCAACACCATCAGAAGAATTGATCGAATTTCAAGGCGGTATGTTTGTCTTCACTTTAGCATTAGTTTAGCTGGGGACAATTAGTGACGTTTTGGAGGTCAAAACACAAGAAGAGGCATGGTGACGGTTTGGAAAAGGGGTAATTGAGGTCACCAAAACAAAATCTGCAAAGTTCCGTCATATGGGAGTAGGGTTGTTAAACAAAAATGAAAATTTTTTTTTTAAAAAAAAAAGTGATTAAAAAAAAAACAAAAATGCCGATTTTTTTTTTAAAAAAAAAAATTCGAAAAATTTTCCTCTAATATGCTCTGAAAACCTCAATTTTGGCACAATTTTTCGAAAGTTCAACAAAAATTTTCTTTGATTATACCTCGTAAAACCTTTAGCAGTCGATTTTGGGCCGTTTTACCGACTGATTTTAGGCTTCGACAACATCTGCGATGAAGTTTTTGAGCGTCCCAAAGCTTAGCCTACCATTTCCGATGCAGATAAGGTGACGATTAGCCTCGCAGAGCGTCCGATTGTGCTCGCTGCACCGTTTGCAAGCGCTACGTTGTCTGGTTGCTGCTTCGTGTCGTGTCGTCGCGACACCATCAGAAGAATTGATCGAATTTCAAGGCGGTATGTTTGTCTTCACTTTAGCATTAGCTTAGCTGGGGACAATTAGTGACGTTTTGGAGGTCAAAACACAAGAAGAGGCATGGTGACGGTTTGGAAAAGGGGTAATTGAGGTCACCAAAACAAAATCTGCAAAGTTCCGCCATACGGGTGTCATTCGGGAGGCGCTTGCATATCATATGTGGTTCTTCGGACTCCCTGATTGATTTAGCACAACTTTGATTTTTGAAATTTTTTTTTTAAAAAAAAAATTTTTTTTAAAAAAAAAAACAAAAATGACGATTTTTGTTTTTTTTAACAACCCTATATGGGAGTCATTCGGGAGGCGCTTGCATATCATATGTGGTTCTTCGGACTCCCTGATTGATTTAGCACAACTTTGATTTTTGAAATTTTTTTTATATATAGAGAGGTTAGCTATATAGAGGGGTTAGCTATATATATATAGATATATATATATATATATATATATATATGTTAGCTATATATAGAGTGTAGAGGGGTTAGCTAGGGTTCGGACAAAAATAAAAATCCAATTGTAAGAAAAATTGAAAAAAAATCCTTAACTAAAAAAATTTCCAAAATGCCGGAGAAGTCCACACGAAACGCTTGGCAAAAAAGCCAAACTGTTTATACAAACTGTTCATGCCCCGATCAAAAACTCACATTAGAAAACAATTCTGGTCAGTTCGCGTTGTTTCAATTTGGAATTCATTACACCAAAAAACGTCAACTCTTCATCAATCAAGCAATTCAAGTTCAATTTGATTAATAACGAATATAAAAAAATTGAATCACTCATTCAGAAAAATTTTGCTTCCGAACTCGAGTATAAAAATGGCGTTGAGTCCGCCTGGCACTGACTTTGGACTGGTCTGGTTTTCGCCTCAGGTACTGTTCTTTTAAACGTTGTTCATATTCAAACTTGATGCATAATATGATCTCGCTTCGAATACAGATTTTTTTCTGAATCATTCACATATTTCGGTGGCTTTGGATTGGAGATCTGTGTGATTGGCAGATGAACATTGGAATCACTGTTGGAGACTGCAAAACTGACAACCTGAGTCTTGCTGCAAAAATGAATTCTGTTGAAATTGAATCATTCAGCGATTTGCTCATCAGCTGCTGTTTCTTTGTTGGTTTGTGATCTTTGTTTTGGTTTCTTGTCTCTGTTACGGTTTGTGTCGATGGCTTTTCCTGGTTGTCCTTCAATTATTATGTGCCCTTTATTGTGTGTCGACGGCTTTTCCAGGTTTTCCTTCTTAATTATTATGTTGTGCCCTTTATTGTTGGTTGCTGTTTTTGTTGGCTGTCTGTTTGCTTGTGTTTTGAAATTTTTTTGCGACAGTTGTACCTAGATGAAAGAGAACCACCATGCAACAGCTGGACTGGATGTAGTTGTCCTTTTAAGGGTTAGGGAAAAAAATCCAAATCTTTTTTAAATTAAAAATTAAATTTTTTTTACAAGTTAGGTTCGTTCGAAGCGTCTCGTCGAGCTGAGTTCAGCTAGACTATTTTCAGAACGATCCGAAAAACTATAAGAGCGAAAATCTTGTTTTATTGAAATTATGGCCATTTCATAGAGGGAAAGTTGCATTTTCAACAGTAAAACAGGAGAATTTTTGACGTGTACTTGAATATTGAACCGTTCTTGGTTGTTCCTCTTTAGAAAATCATCAAAATTTGGCTGTGTTCAAAAATTCTTGTTTGCTGCAGCTAAGTCGGCAACCCCTGTCGACCCGGTCGCCCCCCCAAGACACTTACTTTCAGGTTCAAGTTCTAGGGTTGGCACTAGAGATGTCAAGAAAAAAAATTTTTCCATTTTTTCTTTAAAAAAAAATTTTTTTTAATGAAAGTTGTTCAGAATTTTTCAGGGAGTCCGAATATCACCATCTGAGGAGCCACCGACTTACCATATGACCCCCACTCATATGGGAGGAGGGTGAAAATTTCAGACTTGGTTTCGGCGACCCCATTTTCCCACCGACGACATCACGTCTCGTGTTTTGCCTCTCAATTCACCTCAAATAACACGGAAACAAGTTCAACAACAAACCGGTGTGATCATGCTGACGACACGACGCGAAACAGCAACGAGCAACCAACGAAGTTACGCTTGCAGTGGCAGACAGTGCAATTTCGACCTTTCGAGATCCTGAAAAACGATGCGTAAATGTGAGTTCTCTGCTTCTATCTCACCTTAGCGGCATCGGAATTTGTTGAACTAGCCTTTGCGACGCTCAAGTACTTTAATGCGCGAGTCGATCATCACTCACCAAGGCTAAAAACAGTCGATAAATCAATCCAGAATACCACCTGCAGCGTTGAAGACTAAAGGCCCATTCATGCAAGCGCGCGCTGAAGCGCGCTGACGCGCGCTGACCAGCTTCATCATGAATGAAGAAATGAAGCTGCGTCAGCCGCTGCGGCTCTTTAGGTTTTTTGTCCATTCACGAACGCGCGCGCTGAAGCGCGCTGAAGCGCGCTGACCAGCTTCATCATGAATGAAGAAATGAAGCTGCGTCAGCCGCTGCGGCTTTTGATGTCCGGACCCCAAATGCCGCAGCGGCTTGTCTGAAAAATGAAACGTATTTGCATAAGTTCTGCGCTTTCAATTGTGATAGATGCAGACCAAAAAGGGAATGAATTTAATTGTGTCAAAATTAAATTAATTGAGGAATACAGTAAGTTTTATTGTGCTGCGTTTGTGAAAGAAACCAACAGATAAAAACGATAAAAACAACTGGGCTAAGACGGGTTTCGAACTTTGGCCTCTGTGCTGACAGGCACAACATGTTACCACTGCACTATAGTAGTTGACAGGTGGGAACCTCTCTAGGTGTTTGTTCATTAAATGTCGTTCAGTTTTATCGTTTTGTGTTGTTGTCTGTGTTGTCTCCGTGCGTGCTGTTTAGTACACACTATATACCGCTTCGATTCGTTGTTTTCGCCGTTTCAGTGAATGTTTTGATCTTTTGATTTGTGCAACATTCACTAATCATGTGCTGCCGTTGAGGAAACTTTTTTTTGCAATGCTCTACACCGTGGCAACGCTAAAAAAGGAAAAAGGTTTCACGCCAAACCGCAGTTGAAGAAAACAATTACTTCACATCACGGTGTGGGGTACCGATGTGCGCAGCCCTCAAAACCGGTGTGCAGGCCGCAAGAAATTTATGCGGCGGCACTGTTTCGACACGGGTTTGAGGGCTGTGCACCACTTTGAGGGCTGTGCACCACTTTGAGGGCTGTGCACCATTTTGAGGACTATGCACCATTTGCAAGCAACGTGAAAGCAAATTGCATCCTAGAATGTTCAGTCAAAATGCAGAAATCGTACAAAATTGTTCATAAAAAACTGTATTTTGCGGTGTAGCTTTCAAAGTTTTTCTTCACTTCGAAAGTCCATTTCACAATTTTTCAATAAATATGCGCCTAAGATCAGAAAACTTTTGGTGTGAAACCATAAAAACAGTACAAAAAAGCATTCTGAATGAATTTGGCCCTTTTTGCAGTTTGCAAGGCAGCCGGTGTAATGAAGCAAAGCTAGCAAAGCTTGTTCTTGCGGGCTGCACACCGGTTTTAAGGGCTGCGCAAATCAGTACCCCACACCGTCGCACGGGTACAGTTCACATAAATTTCACATAAATTTCTTGCACTACTTTTATGCTTTGTTGAGTATTCGTATTCTCACTGTCACACTTATTTTGAGACTAATTACGCTATACAATACTGTTCAGAATCTGTCAGAAAAGTACTAAATGATTTAACAAAAAAGTCTTGCAACATTTGTGAAAGATTGTCACTGACAGCAACAATCAGCGATTTTGCACACACAAATTTGATGTCCGGACATCAAATGCCGCAGCGGCTGACGCAGCTTCATTTCATCATTCATGATAGCGCACTTCAGCGCGCGTCAGCGCGCTTCAGCGCGCGCGTTCGTGAATGGGCAAAAAACCTAAAAAGCCGCAGCGGCTGACGCAGCTTCATTTCTTCATTCACGATGAAGCTGGTCAGCGCGCTTCAGCGCGCTTCAGCGCGCTTCAGCGCGCTTCAGCGCGCGCGTCCGTGAATGCGCATGTGCTCCAAAACTGAAGCGCGCTGACGCACGCTGAAGCGCGCTGTTTTTTTGCTTCGTGAATGTGTAGCAAAGTGAAGCGCGTCAGCGCGCTTCAGCGCGCTTCAACCTCCATGAATGGCGCTTAAGTGACAAGGTAAAGTCAAAGAAAATCTCCTAAAGCTTCATTACTAAAGCGCACGCGCACGCGGCATCGGCATGCTCATGCTCATGATCCACTAGCGCGCCTGCACATGCTCCGGCCCCAACAAGAACTTGTTCAAAACGCAATTGTTCTGACATCTTCCTTCTTGAAAAGGCTTGGCTTAGGTTAGGATTAGGTCAGGATATTGTTTAGCTTTGAATTAAGCTTTAGGATTAGGTTTTGGTTTAGGCTAGTTTAGGCAACGTCTGCCAACATCAGTGCTTTGATTTAGTACGACAGGCCAACCGAAAATTTTTGTTGAACTTTCGAAAAATTATGCCAAAAACGGCATTTTCAGGGCACATTAAAGAAAAAATTTTAAAAATTTTTAATAAAAAAAATGCTCATTTTTTTTACTTTTAAAAAAATTAAAAAAATTTTTTTGACCCTTACATCTCTAGTTGGCACAGGAAAAAAACCGGTTTCTTTTTCGTTTTAAAACCTTTTTTTCAGGTTTTTTTCCTGAAAAAATAAAGAACCGGTTTTTACCTTAAAAATTTTTAAACTTCGTGGTCAAAAATCACAATTCTTGGTTTGATTGATAACATGTAAATTTCTATTTTTGAAAAAGCGGTGCAGTGAACTATATGTTTAACTGAACTGGTGAAGCATCATTTTGCAGAAGCTTTTGTGGCAAGGGTCAAGTGAAATACGATGAAGACAAGGTGACTGCTAAACTAAGTGCGTGTGCATACTGACTGACGATGTTGCTGATTTGCAAAGGGTAACTGATGAAATGTTATTTTTTGAACGCAATCCGCTGTCGGTTTCACTTTGCAGTTCTGAAAATCTCGCCCCCTAATCGGGGTCAGCTATCCGGTTTCCTTGCAACCGTCCCTCCCCGCTCCCCACACCTACACGGTCACTGCCCAGCCTTTGTTTTCAATTTATTGAACGTGCTGCCCTGGAAACCAATAAAAGCAAAATTGATTTGATTTGAAACAAAAAATTGGGTAGCATTGGGTGGCAAAAAGAGCAAATTGGGTCGGTTGTATGCCCGAAAACAGCATTTTACGCTGCTCAAAATCACTAATTTTGATGTATTTCCTATTTTGAGTTCAAGATGCCAAGTTCTGGAAAGTTTAGGAGCTGGGAAGCATTCGGTTTTTTATGGTTTTAAAACGGTTTTAAAACGGAAAAAATACCGGTTTTTTTCTGGCAATATAAAAAACCGGTTTTTTTACCAACCCTAGGTTCAACCAGCTATGCTATCTGCCACATGGCGAGAGCCTACTCTTCAAATCATCGTATCGAAACCACGTACCGTGATTTCGCGATCACTAGCAACTGACAGACGCAAGTTTAAAACGTGTTGCCCATAAGGGCGGTACAGGTGCGGTACAAGCCCCGGCCCATCGCTAAATTTTGATATTTCGAGTTTTTGTGCCCAAACCAACCTACTAAGGGTACTTATTACGCATACCAATTTTTAGCCCAAAACTTCAACCCTATGGCTCACTACAGGCAAATTTAGATTTTGACCGATTTTTGGTCAATTTTTGGCTTTTGTCAGAAAAACTATTTTTTGGGGTTTTGGGGGGTTCAAATCAAAAATCCAACTTTACCACGTTTTTCAGCGCATTTTTCTGGGTATGTACCGTATTTTTCAGACCTTGCACTCAAAAGTCAGTTTTAGGCCGAAAGTCACAATTTTTTCAACACAAATTTGCTCATAACTCCCAGGACCACAGGGTCTGAAAAATTTCAGTAGTGCCAAAAGATAGCCCAAATTCTCCGCTACAAGATGCAAAAAAAATTTCCGGGGGCAATAACTTTATAAGGATGTAACAAAGCAACTTTTGTCGTCAACACCCCATGAAAAACGCGAAATATACAGTTTTTCAAGCAATTTCGTTGAAAATGTGCGTAGAAATGCCAATAATAAAACTGATACTAATGTTTTCGGATACGTAGAATCCAATGGTATCAACTATTTACTATTAACTTGTTGCAAATACGCTTATTTTGCGACTATTAGATGCATAAAAACTGTTCATGTCTTGACAAGACATTGTTATAAAAATTTTTAACCGGCCAGCTTTGCCAAAAAATGCGAACATGAAAACTGGGATAACGGTTTTCGAATACGCGGAGTTCAATGGTGGTTACCATTTTATATTATTTTGCTTTGAATAGCTGCATTTTACTGCATTTAAATGCACATCCAACTGCCAAAGTTGTTATATATATACAGGGTGGGCCAAAAAAAGGTTCCATTTTCAAACTGCTGTCACTGGCTGGTGTTTTAATATTATGAGCTGAAATTTTCAGCACTGATAAAACATGTGATGCCATTTTATTGACAAAAATTTTTTTCCGATATATAATTTCTAGCGCTCACTGTGGCAGATTTTCTAAAAAGCTCGAAAAATCAACAAATTGACTGAAATGAGTGCAAGAAAAAATTAGTATCAAGATGCGTGATTCAATTTTGAAACTGTTGCGAAGGTGACAAATGGGTCTTTTTGGATACCCGGGGTATTGATAGTTCAAATCATGCGCTCAGAGTGGAAAGGTCTCACACTTGAATTGCATTTGAGCAGCTCGAGCGAAATTTTGATGTTTCACAACAGACTCGAGTTAACAGCCATGCGACTGCGACAGAAAGAATTGTTCAGTTGACTTTTTGTTTTGTGTGTTGCTCTGTCTGTTAATTTGTTTCTTTTGAAAAGTTTTTCTGTGGTTTGAATAAAAACAGTGTTTCAGTTTCAGTTTTCTGCAGTTTCGTCATGGTTAAGTGGACAGCACAACAACGGGTCTGGTGTGCTATCTGGTGGGAGCAATCTGAAAGTTTTTCTGCAGTGACTCGCCAGTTTCGCGTAAAATTCAATTTGGGTCGCCACGAGGATTCGCCAACCAGGAAGTCCGTTCTTTTATGGTACACCAATCTGTTTGAGCATGGCAACGTGTTTTACCGAAAGAGTGGATCCGGTCGATCATCGATTGCTGCTGCGTTCAAAAACACTGTGGTCGCAATGTTCACGCGCAGTCTAGCAAAATCGACGAGGCGAAAAAAACAAAATAATAAAAAATGGTAACCACCATTGAACTCCACGTATTCGAAAACCGTTATCCCAGTTTTCATGTTCGCATTTTTTGGCAAAGCTGGCCGGTTAAAAAGATTTATAACAATGTCTTGTCAAGACATGAACAGTTGCATGTAATAGTAGAAAAATAAGCATATTTGCAACAAGTTAATAGTAAATAGTTTTTACCATTGGATTCTACGTATCCGAAAACATTAGTATCAGTTTTATTATTGGCATTTCTACGCACATTTTTAACGAAATTGCTTGAAAAACTGAATATTTCGCGTTTTTCATGGGGGGTCGACGACAAAAGTTGCTTTGTTACATCCTTATAAAGTTATTGCCCCCGGAAATTTTTTTGCACCTTGTAGCGGAGAATTTGGGCTATCTTTTGGCACTACTGAAATTTTTCAGACCCTGTGGTCCTGGGAGTTATGAGCAAATTTGTGTTGAAAAAATTGTGACTTTCGGCCTAAAACTGACTTTTGAGTGCAAGGTCTGAAAAATACGGTACATACCCAGAAAAATGCGCTGAACCACGTGGTAAAGTTGGATTTTTGATTTGAACTTCCCAAAACCCAAAAAAATCGTTTTTCTGACAAAAGCCAAAAATTGACCAAAAATCGGCCAAAATCTAAATTTGCCTGTAGTGAGCCATAGGGTTGGAGTTTTGGGCTAAAAATTGGTATGCGCAATAAGTACCCTTAGTAGGTTGGTTTGGGCACAAAAACTCGAAATATCAAAATTTAGCGATGGGCCGCGACCTGTACCGCTCTTATGGGCAACACGTTTTAACGCGTTAGTTTAGCTTAGCGCGCAAGTTTTAACATGTGGCCATGTTATCGGGTATCTGAAAAACGGTCGTGTGATGTGGTATTGACCAACAACACCTCCTTTACTTCAACGCACAACATAAGTCATGGCAAAAGGACGAAAAACGGGTACAACTAGGGTTAGTGGCTTTAAAAAAAAAAATTAATTTTTTTTGTTTTTTTTTTTAAATTTGGGTTTTTTTTCAACGGCGAAACTGTGGTCATTGAGATTCTTTTTTCGAAAACAAATCTTCAAAACTTCAAAATCTGTCAACTGTCAACAAACGAAACAACAGCCAATCAGTCGTCTCCAAGTAGTGACATGCCGTTAGTGGTGATTGGTCGTTCAGTTGCACTTCGGTTTGCCGATTGGCTGTGCAAGTATGCGCCCCGCCTACTGTGCTGCTTGCAAAAGAGTGGAGTTTTACGTTTTACGATACAGCACACAGAGTATATTGACGTATTGACGTAAATACGGAAAGATAACAAGCAAAATGACCCGCTAACCAGCGCTGAGCTCAGCTGCGATCGAATTCGAATCGAACGGCCGCATAAATTTACTTGGAAAACTATGTCCGATGCAAAATATAGATTTGATTGTTTCAAAGTCAGTTTATTTATTTGATATCGATGAAGGATACTCCACTCAAAATCATCGATTCGATTGAGTTTACACCCGTTTCTGCAGCGGATGTCATCCAGGTTGCTGCGTTGCGTTGCTCTGGCTCTGGCTTTGGCTCTGTAGGAGCATCGTACTCGTCACTCGCGCACATTCGTTGTTGTTGTTTTGTTTGTTTATTTATTGTGTCAGTCAGTGGTGTGCGTTTTGACGGAAGCAGAGTGATGGTTTGCAAAAGTTTGTTGAATAGATAGGTTTGTTGAGTGAGTTCTGACTGAAATAAAATTTTAGCAGCAGTCTTTTTTTCTATTCCAAATGTTGTTATTCGTTTGATTTGTTATAAAACAATATAAAAGTGGTTTTATTTTTGCATTGACTTTGGCACGTATTGTTTGTCGGTTTTCAGTGGTTTCAATTTTCATTTCATTTCATTTTCACTGCCATTTTTTGCTTTGAAATGATTTTAAACTTGCGACCTATAATACTTGATTCACAAACTTTCAGGCTCCGATTCACCGTTGTGATTATTCATTGCATTATACAGCGAACGACAGAAAAGCAGTAAAGAACTTGTCTTTGAGAAATTCAAAATCATCGAAATCGGGATCGTCGGATTGAAACTTGAAACACTGAACGGAGCAATTGAGTTTGCGTAATTCAAAGTGAAGCAAAATTACAAATGGGATCATTCAGGAATCAATGGCTGCTAGTCGGCCTTGTGATTAGCCTTTTTGGTAAATTCTCTTGGATTTCTTTTTCTGCGTTGTTTTTAAAGGCGCTCATTGTCGTGTTCCAAATTCCAATAAGTTCCAGCAATTTGTCGCAGCGCTGCGGCATCAATGAATGACCGTAAGCAGTGGAGCTTATAAATGTGTCATTGTCACAATATTCAGCAAAAGTTTTATTTTTCAAAACCAAGTTCTGTATTTTTTCCAAAATTCCGTTTTCTTTCAGCATTTTCGAGTGTTCGCGCGGCACAAGAGGAGCCAGCAACCGTTGACGATGATTTGGGCAAATCCAAAGAAGCGTCAAGAACAGACGATGAGGCGATCGCAAGGTTCGTCATGTTGGCGACCGTTACATTTTTACCACCCCCATACTGAAAAGTTCGATTGTCCACAAAATGGTTGATGCAAATTCCTTTTTTTCACTCGTTGTTTCAATCTCACTCAATCAAACAGTCGCAAGCAATAGAATGGCGTGAGTTTGTAGGTCCATTATCTGTAGTACGGTTGATCAGGAGCCTACAATTCGTCAGCTCGGTGGGGACGTAGGGTGGGGGATGACATATATTTCTGAATTCTGTCTCAATCATACGTTTTCAACTGTAAAAGGTTCCAAATTATAAAACAAGACTTTTTCAGAGAAGAAGAGGCGATCAAATTGGACGGACTTAATGTTGCTCAAATGAAGGAACTCAGAGAGAAAGCAGAGAAACATGAGTTCCAGGCGGAAGTGAATCGAATGATGAAGTTGATCATAAACTCGTTGTACAAAAATAAAGAGGTTTGCTAATTTTGTTGCTTTAGGTATCGGTTTCCGCTTCAGAAGAGCACCACGTTTTTTTAGCAGTTAGCTGTTTGCTTGAGAGTGTCAGTCACAGCTTTATTGTCAGCAACGACTGTCATATCTTATAGGTTTTGTGAGGTCAGGTCGGGGATTGAAAGATCACCTACCGGAATGTGATGTTCTCATGCCAGATTCAGATTGCTACGAAACAGAATTTAAGTTTGTTTGAACTAAAAACACAAAACTTATTTGCGATGTTTCTCTCAGATCTTCCTCCGTGAGCTCATCTCAAACTCATCAGATGCATTAGACAAGATTCGACTGATTTCGTTGACGGACCCTGAAGCGTTATCAGCGACCAGTGAATTCAGTGTTAGAATAAAGGTAAGATTGATGCAGTTTCATGCTGAACGGGTTTCTTCAGGACACGTTGTTTTTTTGTTCCCACACACAGAACGAAACAATGAGTCAGTAATCATACCAGTAGATGCACATAGGCGTGCCTAGTGTTGGCCTGGAAAAACGTGTTGTTTTCGGAGATTCGGACACTTTCATTTTCGGATTTAGTGAGCTTTATTTTATTCTAATCAATTTACTTTGCTGAATTAGTGAACGTCAGAAAAGAACTGCAGAGCGTTGTGCAGGCCGACAAAGAGAATCACGTGCTGCACGTGACGGACACGGGCATCGGCATGACGAAACAAGATCTGATCAACAACCTGGGCACGATCGCGCGCTCCGGCACCAGCGAGTTCCTCGACAAGATCATGCAGGCCGACTCGGACAAGCAGATGGAGATGATCGGCCAGTTCGGCGTCGGCTTTTACTCGTCGTTCCTCGTGGCCGATCGAGTCGTCGGTGAGTGCCGCTGCGCACTGTGCTTTTTGGGAGTTGCATTGTTGCTGGAAATCGGGCGATTGAGAAAGCATTGGCCACTGATTGGGTGATTGCGACCGGTGTACATGATCACAACACTGTTGTGCTTCTCTGATGTTGGCCAGCGCGAAATGTAAACACCCATCGACGTATTGGTTGTCGTTTATTCCAGTAACAACGAAACACAACGACGACAAACAATACATCTGGGAGTCGGACGCTGGCTCGTTCAGTATCGTTGAGGACCCCCGCGGCGACACACTGAAGCGGGGCACGCAGGTAATAAAGCGGTGGAGGGCGAAGCGCAACGGGCGAGGGCACAGTTATGAAATGTGAACAAAACTGTCACGTGTAACAAAACAAAACAAAACAAAACTGGCTTGGTTAACGACATGCGTTGTTTGCAGGTTTCGCTGCACATGAAAGAAGAGGCGCATGACTTCTTGGAACCACAGACGCTGAAAGACATCGTCAAGAAATACAGTCAATTCATCAACTTTAACATTTACATGTGGACCAGCAAGGTTGGATGGGACATGGGCTGTATTGAAAGTCCTTGTTCTTGAATAGTGCATGTTGTTCTTCACAGTTTGGACAGTTTACCCAAATTTTCAGACCGAAACTGTCGAGGAGCCAATTGAAGACGAGGAAGAGAAGAAGGAAGAAACCGATAAACCGTCGGACGACACGGAAGAAGAGGCGAAGGTGGGTCGGATACGGACGTGTTCGGTCTTAACACGATCTCAGTTTGCAGGTCCCTGATCGTCAAGACAAATTACACAGGATCTATTGTATTCAATTATTTTTGTAGACGATTTTCGATTCTTTTCAACATTTGATGTGCAATGAAATGGCGTCTTTGACGTCAACGTTGACCAGACATTTGGCATTTTGTCAAAACACGTTCACGCTTATTTGTTTTTTAGGTCGAAGAAGAAAAAGAAGAAAAGCCGAAGACGAAATCAGTGGAGAAGACTACCTGGGACTGGGAGTTGATCAATGACACGAAACCAATTTGGATGCGAAAACCGGACGAAGTCGAACAGAAAGAATATAACGAATTTTTCAAGTCTATTTCAAAAGAATCGGAAGACCCACTGGCCCACGTGCATTTCAAGGCGGAAGGTAAAATCGTTCAATGAAGACAATGCACTTTTCAAACATCACAAACAAACACACCAGCAAACTTGCGCTGTATCATATTGTATAATGTGTATACAGTGTTATAAAAAACGTCAATTTTAAAACGCTTCGATCTCGCGACTGCATTAGCGTTTGCAGTTGAAAGTTGCACCACTTATCATGCGAAATAGCGAGCGAGCTGGACAGCGCATCATCACGCATTAAATGAGTAAAAGTGTAGAAGTTATGCGCTAAATAAGAACACAAAAATAAGAATCATTTATAATACGTCTGTGCGAAGGTGCTTGGGTCGGTTTTTTTATTTGACGGTGCAGCATTAGATTGAAGTCCTGTGTGGAACGAACGTGCGCCGAATTGAACTGCGACCTTTAAGACATAATATTCTGCGCCAGTAAACAACGGTTGATCGGCTGGTGTTTGTGTCACCACACCAGTAGCGTTTTTGAGGCTTCTTGTTGTTTTCAGGCGAAGTAGCGTTCCAAGCGATACTGTACGTGCCGAAACGACTGCCATATGACATGTTCACCAACTATGGTAAAAAGACCGACTCTGTAAAGGTTAGTGATTTATTGGAGTGAATGTTTGAATGGCCGCTTTTGAAAATAGATTCTTGTTTATCGAAACAGGGGATTTCGGGGGTTTTATTGACGTTTCTTACATTTTGCCACTTTCAGCTGTACGTTCGTCGTGTGTTCATCACTGATGATTTCACCGAAATGATGCCCAAATATTTGTCATTCATCCGCGGAATTGTGCGTTTTTTGTCATTGTTCGGTTTTTGATAGCTGCAGTTGGTCAATGCACTCTGTAAAAAGTATGAAGTGGGGCATGCTTGTAGATGGGCTGGGCATTGTGCTGGTATACTGACAAGTTGTTCAATCATTTTTGTTCTATTTTTTTAAATTCAGCGAAACAACGTTAGGTTTCGTTGTATTCTACGATATGAATCAATGGCTCTGATTTGAGACTGATTCCTGTTCCCACATGTCAACATAATCACGGACTTGTTTTCCCGCCAACAAGCGGTTTCCAATTTTACCTTTGCAAAAATCCAAGACAACCAGTTCAGGTCGACAGCGACGACCTCCCTTTGAACGTCAGCCGTGAAACGCTGCAACAGAATAAACTGCTGAAAGTGATCCAGAGGAAACTGGTGCGAAAGGTGCTCGACATGATCAAGAAGATGGACAAGGAACAATTCGATGAGTTCTGGAAGGAGTTCAGCACGAAGTCGGTTTTTGGCGGCTTCTTGGTTTCGCTTTGGCATTTGTGAAAGAGACTGCATTTTGTCCAGCAAGTGTTTTGGTTTCCCGAAAGTTACGCAAAATCAAAGATTGGCTGTGTACACTTATTCTGAACGAACTGTGTGACAGCAAGTTTCGGATTTTTTGAAAAAAGGCCTAATTTTGCAGCATCAAACTCGGCGTCATGGAGGATCAGGCGAACAAAACGCGTCTGTCGAAATTGCTGCGTTTCTATTCGTCACATGACCCGGAAAAAATGACGTCACTCTCCGAATATATTGAACGAATGAAGGATAAGCAAGACACGATCTACTACATGTGCGGCTCCGGAAAGAAAGAGGTCGGTGTTGGTTGGTGCCTTGGTCGGTGGGGTGTTACCTGGAATTGGTGAAAACACCGGTTCTTAATATGGCGAGGAAAAAATCAGTTTTATTTCCGTTTAAAAACCGTTTTATTTCCCAATTTCTTCGAGCACCACAAAGTGTCCAGAAGCTGGCCCTCTTCAATTAAAAATCAAAAGTTCAGTCAAAATTAGCATTTGAAGCTTCAAGAAGGGTAAATTTGACTTCCCAAATCCAGTTTTCCACCGCCCTTTTTGCAGTTTTGTTACATTTGCGATATCATGCAACTTCTCCAACTGCAGGTCGAGACGTCGCCGTTCGTGGAGCGGCTGCTGAAGAAGGGCTACGAAGTGTTGTACTGCGTGGAGCCCGTGGACGAGTACACGTTCCAGGCGTTGCCCGACTTTGACGGCAAGAAGCTGCAGAACGTCGCCAAGGAGGGACTCGACATCGACAAGTCGGACGCGGCCAAGGAGCACGCGAAGCAGGTCGCCGATGAGTTCAAGCCGTTGACGGACTGGCTGAAGGAGGACGGCCTCAAGGACGTCATCGATAAAGCCGTCGTCTCGCCACGGCTGACAAAGTCGCCATGCGCGTTGGTCGCCAGCCAGTACGGCTGGAGTGGCCACATGGAGAAGATCATGAAGTCGCAGGTCGGTGGTGGATGTGTGTGTGCCTACAGCAAGCCTGGCACACTTTGAATAATTGAATTCAGTTTGTGTGAGCTTGAAACGATATGTTCTGTTGTGAGCACACTGTTGCAAGCTGCTCGAATGACTGCAGGCCTACGCGAAAGCGAACGATCCGACGCACCAGTTTTATGCGGATCAAAAGAAAACACTGGAGATCAACGCTCGGCATCCAGTGGTCAAGGAGCTGCTCAGGCGGGTTCAGGTTCGTCAAAGTACTGGGCGAAAAGCTTAGTGCGCCGGTAATGTTGCTGTAAGCTTCAAGTGTTCACATGCTGTGCTGGTCATTGGCGAAGTTTCGCGCAAAAGAATAATCATGCCATGCCGTACCACTGAACTTCGAGTCTGTTTTGCAGCACACGTTGTCGAAGAAAATCATTTTGTAAAGTGACTGGAAATGAGTACAAGTACAAAATCGAAACAAGTTCTTGCAATAACTGTTTTTGATATCTACAGTGCGATTACATAAAATACCCAGAGTTTTGGCGTGTGCGTTTGAAAAATCGTAGCAATGTGACAAACACCGAATCACAAGATAAATACACATGCATTAAACAGTTCAGGCTGATAAGGATGATTCGATTGCGAAAGAGACAGCTCAAATGCTCTTTGACACGGCCACCCTGCGATCCGGATTCCAATTGAAGGATCAAGTGGGATTCGCTGAGCGCATCGAAACCGTGCTCAGGAAAACGCTAGACGTCGACTTGGAGGAACAGGTGAAACATCGGTGTTGTTGTTTTCATTGCACTTTGCGGCACCATCCATCGGTCATGCGTGGAGGGCACGCACGCACACGTCACTCACAAAATTCAAGTCGTCTGACGCACGGGCCTTTTTTCACACGCAACACGCACGAAAAAAATTTTTAAGCAAATGTGGCAGAGTCACTTCCACATCACAGACACTTGTGGACCGTGGACCTTGAATTTTGTCAATGTTTCATTTTATTTTGTCGTTTCATTTGCAGGTGGAAGAAGAGCCGGAGATTGAGGAACTGCCGAAAGAGGAGGAGGAGAAAGAAAAGGATGTTGACGCCGACGACGATGAGCAAGAGGATAAACCAGACAAGGACGAATTATAAAATATTGAACGAAGGTTTTGACTTTTGAACGCTCATTCAACTTTCTTATTATCAAAACGTTCCAGCTTCAGCCAATCTACCCGAGCCATTTGCTTTGCAATATATTTTTTATTGTTTTTGTCTGTTTCATTCGATTTTTTTGTCTTGCTGTTGTTATTTATTGGAGTTTTTAGGTTTCTGTTTTTTTTTCATTCGGCTCGAACCGGTTTTTGTTCTTCGTTTTGTATGGTTGTTGATTGTGTTGTTTAATTATATACACTCGGGTTTTGTTTTGTTTTGTCATTTTGTTTTGCACTGTTGTTGTTATTCGCTTTTTTTGTTCCATTTTCTGATAATTTGGTTGGTCGTGTGTCGGTGTGCGTCACATCAAAAGGTTGGCGTTGTTCTTAAAATCAAATTTATGTGAATTTTGCATTATTTTGTTTTTTGTGATTATGTTTATTTGTGTTTTTTGGCGCAGTTTGTTAGTCGGGAGTGGGAGCAAAACGGAGAACGGACCAAAACCAACACAGCAACGAAACAAAAAAACTTGTGTTTTCTGTTCCGATTAGTTGAAGAATTCAAAGCCACTTTATGAAAAAGTTACTTCAAGGATTTATGAAGCAATTTAGTGACGCACGCACGCACGCAAGTTTAGCAGTGCGGTGGAACTGGCATTGTTGCTTTTAATTTCACATTCACATTAATTCGCATTTTAGTCGGTTTAGACATGAATTTGGTTTCTTTCGGATTTTCACAGCTTTCATTTTGCAGATTGTTGTATTTGTTTTTAAATGACGATTTTAAAAGCTTTTGTGGCGTGTGGTAAAAACGTTAAAAAGTTGATTTTGCAAAAAAAGTGTCACGTCAATTTGTTGTGAGTCATTTTTTATTGATAATGAAGTTTTTCTACCGCGACGGTTTTTAATTGTTTTATTGTGTCGGTGACTAAACTTGGTGTCTTATGTGATTGCTGTTTTTGCGAATAAAACGGATACTGTTTATCAAACGACTGAATTTCTGCTGCAAGTTCATGGCCTGAATTCCGAAAAAGGGCAATATCGCCTTCATATTATTGGCAGTAAATCGTGTTGCGATTAAAAGTTTCAAAACTATCAAAGTTTGTGATTTAGCAAAAGGCTTGTGCTGTTGAAACTAAATTACTTCGCTTTTTGAACAAGGTCAACAAATTCGTGTCTTGCAACATGCTCAGAAAAACGAACCAATTCTCGTATCAGCCAATGGCAGGTCGATTTCTCTTACAGCAACAGTGAAGCGAAAAAGCAATTTGCATTATGCTAAGCGCGGTTCAGAGGTCACACGCCGAGACAAATTTGCAATTCAAGAAGCCACCGGAAGAGCTGAACCCGCTAAAAATGGCCAGCAGGTATGCCCATTATTCATTCGAAACTCCCGCACATCATCAGACAATAACCGTTTGTCAACAAACATCACACGACACGGGCAGCTTGTTGTCATTAGCAAATTTTACGCTGTTAGCTGTGCAATTTTTGGCTTTTTTGTGGCAAAGACGTGCACATTTGTTCCGGCTGCTTGTAATGTGTATTTTTACTACGAGGGTGTAAAATTTCAAAATGTCGCTTTTGTCGTTTTTTGACATTCCGGAGAGAGGTACACAAACAACAAAAAACCACGATAGGTATTGACGCCGTTGAAGACTATATTTAACTCTTCGGGTGTACCTAAATGTGCGTGTTTGCAGACCGCGCACTTCGCAGTCTAGTCAAATCTGAACGACATGTGTGTGTGCCAGTGTGTTTGCTATTGACTGTGCAACACTGCTATCACCAGTTGACATCTGTCCGTGTGTTTAGATTCAGGTGGAAGTGAGGAGTAAGCTGACACTTACAGTACTGGTGCATAATCTCCTGCAACAATACCCAGTGAGGGCAAAAGAAACCTGTGCCAAACAAGCCATCTGTGTTCATATTCATTTTTTAATGGATCAGAAAATTTCGACAGCCGGCTGTTGTTTGTTCGTTCAACTGCAGTTTTTACAATTGTTTCTAAATCAGGGCGTCTGTAATCTTGTCGTCTTGGAAACAAGAACAAATTTATCACCGCCTCGCTTTTTAGCGGACTTGTTTTTTGAATGAAAAAGAAAGCATACGTTCTGTACTGCGAAACTGCGGTACCATTTTCAAAACTACTATGAAGCTGTTAAAGTGCGCATTAATCTACAAAAAGCGCCAGTGTGTTGTTTTTATTCGCGTTTTCGCTATTTGAGTTCACATCAACGTTTTTCTTCTTTCGCAGTGGCTCATCTTCAACAGAGAATCAGATAGTCCACGATCTTGATTTCTCCGACCGCCGGTACTTTTCTCCTCCTGCTGAGTGTCTTTAACGAGAAACGAGGAAAAAACACGTTACGGACAGGGACAGCTGAATTCAAAGTGGCTTTAGTTGTGCGGTTTTATGGAGTTGTGTGTCCCTAAATTCAGCTAAATTGGTATTCACCTCACTCATAATCTTTTTGGAGTATGAACTTTGAGTCGGACAAAAAATATTTACATTTTGCAAAACTATCACTTGCAACGTTAACATGTGCTTAAGCTCTCGCGGGTTCTTCATCCTTTCGGAAACGAAAAATTAATCTTCAAAAAAGGTCGTTCAGAAAAAATAGGCTTGTAAAAAGACAGAAGCTCATCTAACACATTTCAAAAACAGATATTAGTGATTGTTGTTAGCTATCTGCTGAAGTCTATGTACAAGTTTGCGCGAAAAACAAATGTTATTGTTATTGGGATGCAGTAATGTTCATCACGTCACGTTACATCTGATGTTATATGTGTCGGTGTTTTTCAAGAAATACTTCTTGTTCTTCCAAAAGTCTAACTTGTGTTATCTTTTCTGGAAGTTGCCAATAGCATTAAATTCACACCTTTTCACGGTATTATTTTGTAGCACAGCATATACTTTGAGCACTTTCTTTGTTTAATACATTGTTTATTTTTTGAGGTTTTGAATTGGCGAAATGGTTCTTTATCAAACGAGAAGCGACGTTTCTTTTTTAGCAGATTAGTTTTTTGTTTAGTTCTGTTTTCTTATGGTGCCCACATGTTTGCTGTGTTTCAGTGTCCTGTGTTTTTTTAATAATCATGTGCTTCCTTTTTTGATCTCAATAAAAATAATCTGTAACGCGATCGAATTATAATAAGTGTAATCGATCGAACGAATAGTTCAAGCGCAGAAAAACTGAACCACTACTTATTGCTTTTTTGGCAAGCAGTATTAAAAAATAGTTCTTGAATTACTGCTGATGCCCTAGTCGTCCTTTTAGGTGCTATTGTATGGCTACAATGCAAGCTGAACTAACTGACTCACAATCACTGTGTTATATTCCACAGAATTGGCTACCATATTGATTTTAGTTAAAAGTACAAGACGATTGTTGCTTATCAAGTTCATATCATCGCCAACTGTAACAGTGATTGAACAATGTTTGCTTTCCTGTCTGCGGCAGACCTGTTCCTCTATCACACGTTCCAAAACAGGCCACTTCCATTTTGTTCTGTTGTCTCGTTCGTCGCCTGGTTTGAACTTCCGCCCAACCATCATGGTTTCTGTTTGATTGATTGGCACTTTTTCTCGAACTTTTCCCTCTTCCAGGTCACATCACGAAAATGTGGTTAGCCTACGTTTGCTCGCTGTTGCTGTTGCACGTTGTGTCAGGTGAATTGACTTTGTTACAATTCTGTCAAGCTTACGTTTTGTGTCTCTGGTGAGAAATGTGTTCTATAGTACACCGTTTTCGCAACAGTTCATGAACTCTACAAAAAAAACAACCAATTAAAACCAAAAAGAGCTTTTCATTTCAGCAAGGCACAGTCGGCTGTCCGACTGTTGCACCATTGGCCACCGCCAGTACATGACATCCAGCACCTGTATACTAAGCGCAGGTCAGTCTTTTTTTTGTTCCATGATGAAAACGCAATTTTTCTGCGACTTTTCTCAGTGAACAGATACATTCCACAAACTAATCGTGTCACCACAATGTGTGTTTTCAAAACCAACGGTAAAAACCACTCGCAGCAAGCTCTTGGGCAGAAATTTTAATTTGCCCAAAATATAAAATCTAAAAAAACATCATAAAAAACAGCAAAGTAGAAAACAGCAGAGCAAACCAGCGTTTTGCGACCGTTCACGGTCTGGAGGTAGGCGAAAAACGTCGGTGACACGCAGCGTGCGTGACGGCGAATTGGTGCAATATAACTGGCAGCACCACTACGCTGTGGGGGGGCTCGCAATGAGCAAAGCACTGTGCACACGTTTTGTTGAGGGCATGTCACACAGGTCGGTCGCTAGCGCCGACGTGCCGACGGTCTGCCACGATCTGCTGTTTGAAGGCAATGCTGGACGCAGGCTGCGACCGGGGCACCACGGAGGCAAAACAGCGTGGCTCCTGTCCGCACGCGCATGCCAGTCAACTTGGGGCTGTTGTTCACAAGGTACAGTCCGGCTCTGACAACAGTGCACTTTCTGTCACACATGCGATGTTGCGCTCAGGGGTCCTTGCGATGTGCTACCTGTGTGTTTGCAGCAGCTTGCAGCATTTGATTGCAACTCACCCGTTGAAGAAAGTCAACGGTTTTGCTAAGAGTCGAAAAAGTGTGCTGTTTTGCTGTCAGTTCGTTGCGTAACAGGCGTACAATGCACCAGTGAATACAGTCAGTCAATCAGTCAGCAGTTATTCTGTTGATCGCACATCTTCACCATATCCCTGAAGCGTTCATGAAAGCGCGTGCGTGTGTGACCTGAATTGTGTCGGTGTCACTGACAACAGAGGCAACCAGCATCCAGCATCCTTGCACCCCGATTGCAGCAGTGTTGCGAGTGCTGTCTGCTTGCGAAGGAGCTCTCGGCCGACAGCCAGGCGTGCCACCCGCTCGCCTCATTCTCACCGAGGTGCACACGGGCGTTTCAGTCGTGCTGCAGTGACGCGTTCTCGTTCACGTCATACGGAGCGCTCGAGACCACTCGTCAGTTTGCTGGTGTTTTCAACCTTGGTACACGAACGAACATGCGTTTTAGGCGATGCTTTTTTTGAAGGGCTAACTCTGAAATGTGTACAGAACGCTGTCAGTTGGGGAGGGCGCGCACGGAGTTTTTTTCGGGAAGTGGCACGGCAGCGGGAGGTCTCGACCCCCCGATCACCAACGCAGAAAGCCGTATTCGGCTTCCTATTGACTCGATACTTTATTGCGTTTTTTTGTGATTTCCCGCTACGGTTGACAAGTGCAGAAATATGAAAAAGTGTTCTCTGCTGATCAGGTTGATGTTCGTGCGCTGCGCAACTGATCGACTGCAATCTATACTCTGCGCAGGCACGGCGCACAGTGGCTCGGCACGGACGCAGCAGCCGCCGCCGGCGCACATGACCACACGACGCCACCACCAACAGCGCCACGAGCACGTGCCCCACGACCGCTGTCGTACGTCTGCGAATCGCTGTCAGCAGCGGTGCACCGATCGTGGCGGGCCGCACGTTGTGTGCTCCTGTGAGCCGGGCTATCAGATCGCAAGGGATGGACTTAGCTGCGACGGTCGGTTGCAGTGCTCGCGCATATTGAATATGTAGCTGTGTTACAACTTATAATAGTGCACTAGATCATTTGTTTGTCGGTCCTGTCGATTACTTTACTCCTTGGACACCATTGGCAATTTATTAGCATTGGCAGCTTTATCCATTCATTGGCTTCAATGATCACTGGCTGCTCGTATGAATAGCAGTCGGTAGCCAGCCTCAAAATTGTGCAGCGTCTTGCCGTGACGTGATACCTCATTTGAAAACACTGTTGTTACTATCCTGGTGTCCTTCGTTTGTGCCCAACCGTGCCGCTTCATCACTGACTGATTGATTTTCGGGTTTCTTCCACTTCTCCCTCTCTCTCCTGACTGTGTGTTATCCTTTTTGTGTTCAACATTATCACACGAGTTTTTGTTTTCAATGTGATTCAGAAATCGTTCGCGATGTGTGCGCCGATGAGGGCAGCGCCGTGTGCCACCCTGATTTGGAGAGGTGTGTCAATGTGGAGGGCGGCAAATTTGAATGTTTGCCGATACAGATGACGCCAGCCAGCTGCAGATCTGGATTTCAGCGCACCTCGGACGGATTGTGCGTTGGTGCGTGCAGTTGTAACGTTTCTCTGATTGCAACTTTTGTAGAAGCAAAATTTGCGTTTTTAATGTTTTTTTTCGATTAAACCGCAGTAGTTTTTGGTCCGCAGAAATGGGGTAGCATTAGCATAGCTGTCACAAAGTACAGACTGAAGAAATGAGTGTTAACAACTAATTGTGCTTACTAAACAACAACTAACAACGCCAACGTGCGTACTAAACGGCAGATCTGAATGAGTGTGACCGCAACGAACACAACTGCAAGGAGCATGAGACGTGCGTGAACACGCTCGGCAGCTTTCAGTGCATGTGCGAAAATGGTTTTTCCTGGCATCGTGATACGAATACGTGCGAAGGCATGGCTTTTATATCTATTGGAAACAAGAATTAGAGAGCAATTGTTTCAGCGTACGTCTTTGTGCGCAATGAACTGATTGGCTGCATTTGAATGAGTAAGTGCACTGGTTTGCTGCGTCATGCTGGCGCGCCCAATCAGGCCAACTGGCTCAGTTGATTGGTCGTACTTGTTTGATTGGTAACGGAGCGCACTTGATTCATTTCAAATGCAGCCAATCAATTAACTGTGCGCACAGGTGCGTTAGACGCCAACTAACTGCGGGCTGTGCCCAATTGCTCACGGATTGTTGATACTAGAGTTAATCAATATTATTTGTTTTTTAGTGTTCTGTGAGCTGAGTTTTTCAATGTCCATAGAGGCACTTAGTTTCAACTGACGTGAACATGCGAATGCAAGTTGCACGTGTTAGCACGGTGGTGTTGCATTGTTCGTTCAGACCTAGACGAGTGCCTGCTCATGATGGACGACTGCATCGAGGGCCAACGCTGCGTCAACCTGCCGGGCACGTTCCGATGCATGCGCACGAAAAGCTGCGGCACCGGCTACATTCTGGACACGAACACTGAAGAATGCGTTGGTTCGCACCGCAAAGCGCTCGTACAGGCCGTGCACTTTACAGCAATTTGGTGTTGCACAGTGCAACGCAACACGCACTGAAACACTGTTCGACACAGGCTGCCAGTGTGTTCGTGTGCGTGTGTCTATGTCACTTCGTTGTGCAATATCAGAGAAACTTGTGTGAAAGGTGCACGGCCTTCAGACAAGGGCTTCACAGCATCGCTGAATGCGCACAAACTGCGCCAATTCTCACACCCCAGAAGGTTTCTCAGTTAAAGATTTCGCTGATTGACTGTACCATGCTTAAATCAGTGCGTGAATTTGAAAGGCACCAGTTGCATACCGACATAGAAATGTATTTTTAATTTAAAAGTTGCACAGGTTTTGAATGTTTTGATGGGCTTTATGAGTTTAAAAACATCTGCAATTTCTTGTTTGTTGTGCAGAACGTTTCAGAGAGTTTCGTTTGCAACCTGTTTGTTCTTTTGTATGTGCTGGCATGCTGGATACATTTCTGCAAATTAGCGTAGGGCATGTTTTGGGCACCGTTGAAAGTTTTGGATTTTGGAAAATTGAACATCAGCTAAATGTTTGTAAAATGATGTTTGTCCCTCCCATGCCCATGCACGCATTGCCTTTCCCACGGACGTGCTGGCAACATTTCGTTTCAGTCAATAGTACCTAAAGGCCCGTTTATACCTAACGTATGCGGGCGCACGTCGACGTACGTCAGGTATTAACGGTAGTATGCAATAATACGAGACCTAAAGTAACCTGACGTGACGTGCCGTATGCACATACGTCTGGTATAAACGGGCCTATTATAAACGTTTCTTGCTGGAAATGTTCTTTGAATCAGCCAATGTTCAGATTACCATGAAAACACAATTGTGCAATGTGTCAAGCGAATGCAGACACGGACGAATGCGTGCTCGGCACGCACAACTGCCAGTCGGACTACGTGTGTCGCAACACAATGGGTGGCTTTCGCTGCGAGCCGCGGCAGTGTCGCACAGGCTTGGTGTTCAATCCACGCACCAGAAACTGTGAGCCGGTCGACTGTCCCGTTGGCTACGAGCCGGACACAGCTGGAGCTTGTCAAGGTCCTTGTTGGTTTTTATCACTTTTTTGGCGACATTCTTTAGCCGTTTTTCAAGCTGGTCGCACGTTTTTTCAAGGAAAAATGTCTGGTAATTTCACACGAATGCGCTGTAAGCTTGCTCATTAATTTGTGGATTGACTGTTGTTCTACAGGGTGATCAAAGAAACGTAAATTTTTTGAACGCTTCAATCTCGCGATCTCTGCATGAATGTCTGAAGCTGAAATGTGCAACCGTAAATCAGCCAGCAGGCAGAAGTAAATCAGTCAAAAATATAAACTGTTCGGCACAACGGTACTTTTATTCAAAATTTTATGTTTTCACTGTTTTTTACATTTTTTTCCATGAATGAGCCGTGACGTTGTGTGACGTGCCGGACAAGTTTTGTGTGCGTTTCATGGCTTTCAGCCAGGTGGCACGTTGGCGATGTTTGTTGGCAGTGAGCTGCCAGTGCTGCTGCGTTGCTGTCACCGTGACTGGCTGTGTTTGGTGTTGCAGACCAGAACGAGTGCGAGCAGTCGGCACACGCGTGTCGTCAGTTCGAGACGTGCGTCAACGTGCCCGGCTCGTTCAAGTGTGTGCCGAAGGACAACTACTGCGAGCGCGGCTACCAGCTGGAGACGCATACCGGACTGTGCATTGGTGAGAGCAGCATGTTCTTGCACTTGCACAGCACTGGCGTGTGCCTGCTTAAGATAGGCTTTTTCACAAAACCGACCCTCCTTAGGCACAATTTCAAAAAAGTTGTCAAATTCAGTCAAATTTAAGACCAATCGAACCGCCTTGATGCCCTGAGTTTGAAAATCATATTTGTTTTTTAATTTAACTCGTTTTATGCTTCAAAATTAAGAAAAAACCTAATTTTTTGACCCCCTTGTAGTAAAACTGCTCAAAGCTCGCTTCTGCTTAAAGCTATTAACAAAAATCAAACACCAATCAATTCCCCTTGTATTTGCGCACATTTTTCGCTGTTATACTATAGGTTGAAAATGTTTTTTCATGCTTTGTATTTTTAAAAAACTGCAGAGGTTGGTGGTTTTTCACGTTTTTCGGTACTTTAAAAACGTTTGTGGGGTATAGTTTTTAGGTAATTCTGAAAGATCTGCGAAAAATGTATATACATGTAAAATTTCAGCTTCATAAAGCGTTGCCGGGACTCACACGATACAAAACAAAATGGCTTGTCGCATGCGTTTTTGGTCAATATGCCGCATGCAGGGTGTTTCTCCCACCCCCCAAATTTTTTGGGGCCACCTCAGGTGCTGCAACCGTGACTAAAAATGGGTTTTCGGGTACGCTAAGTTCAAAAATCTTATTTAGAATTTTGCCTGACGTTTCTACTGTGCCCTAAACGCGTATGCCATGGGGATCAGGAGGGAAATTTCCTTAAAAATTAAATTTAAATAAAAAGCGCATCACAAGACACATGAAATCCTGTTACAAATACAAATCGAGGTCGCTGAGTCTGCATATAATGTTTATTTTGCTATACGGATTACTCCGCACCCTAAAAACGGCCTCTATGGGGACGGAAAGGGAAAAAACTGAAAAAAAATCGGAAACTAATCAAAAATATATGAAAACAGTGCCGTAAATACAAATCGAGATTGCTGAGTCTGAATATGATGTTTATTTTGTTATACGGATTACTCCGCACCCTAAAAACGGCTTCTATGGGGACGGAAAGGGAAAAATTTGAAAAAATCGGAAACTAGTCAAGAAATATATGAAAACTGTGCCGTAAATGCAAATCGAGGTTGCTGAGTCTGAATATGATGTTTATATTGCTATACGGATTACTCCGCACCCTAAAAGCAGCTTCTATGGGGACAGAAGGGGAAAAATTAAAAAATCGGAAACTGGTCAAAAAAATCTGGAAACTATGCCGTAAATACAAATTGAGGTCGCTGAGTCCGAATATAATGTTTATTTTGCTATACGGATTACTACACACCCTAAAAACAGTTTTTATAGGGACGAAAAGGGAGAAATCCGGAGAAAATCGAAAACTAGTCAAAAAATCTGAAAACTGTGCCATAAATAAAAATCAAGGTCGCTCAGTCCGAATATAATGCTTATTTGGCCATACGGATTACCCCGCACCCTAAAAACGGTCTCTATAGGGACGAAAAAGGAGAAATCTGGAAAAAATCGGAAACTAGTCAAAAAATCTGAAAACTGTGCCATAAATAGAAATCAAGGTCGCTCAGTCCGAATATGCTGTTCATTTTGCCATGCGGATTGCTCCGCACCCTAAAAATAGTTTTTACAGGGATGAAAATGAAGAAAATTGAAAAAATCCGGAAACTAGCCAAAAAAATCTGAATCGATGTCGCTGAGTCCGAATATGATGTATATTTTGCTATACGGATTCTTTTGACTAGTTTCCGATTTTCTTCAGATTTCTCGCTTTTCGTCCCTATAGAAGCTGTTTTTAGGGTGCGTAGTAAACCGTAAGGCAAAATAAAAACATCATATTCAAACTCAGCGATCTCGGTTTGTGTTTGTGGCATAGTTTTCAGATTTTTTAACTAGTTTCGATTATTTTTTAATTTTTCCCTTTTCGTCCCAATAGAGGCCGTTTTTAGGGTGCGAAATAATTCATATGGCAAAATAAACATTATATTCGAACTCAGCGACTTCGGTTTGTATTTACGGCACAGTTTCAAATTTTTTTGACTAGTTTCCGATTTTTTTAATTTTTTTCCTTTTCTGTCCCCATAGAAGCTGCTTTTAGGGTGCGGAGTAATCCGTATAACAAAATAAACATCATATTCAGACTCAGCAACCTCGATTTGTATTTACGGCACAGTTTTCATATATTTTTTGATTAGTTTCCGATTTTTTCCAGTTTTTTCCCTTTCCGTCCCCATAGAGGCCGTTTTTAGGGTGCGGAGTAATCCGTATAGCAAAATAAACATTATATGCAGACTCAGCGACCTTGATTTGTAATTGTAACAGGATTTCAGGTGTCTTGTGACGCGCTTTTTATTTAAATTTAATTTTTAAGGAAATTTCCCTCCTGATCCCCATGGCATACGCGTTTAGGGCACAGTAGAAACGTCGGGCAAAATTCTAAATAAGATTTTTGAACTCAGCGTACCCGAAAACCCATCTTTAGTCACGGTTGCAGCACCTGAGGTGGCCCCAAAAAATTTGGGGGGTGGGAGGAAACACCCTGCATGCGGCATATTGACCAAAAACGCATGCGACAAGCCATTTTGTTTTGTATCGTGTGAGTCCCGGCGACGCTTTATGAAGCTGAAATTTTACATGTATATACATTTTTTGCAGATCTTTCAGAATTACCTAGAAACTATACCCCACAAACGTTTCTAAAGTACCGAAAAACGTAAAAAACCACCAACCTCTGCAGTTTTTTAAAAATACAAAGCATGAAAAAACATTTTCAACCTATAGTATAACAGCGAAAAATGTGCGCAAACACAAGGGGAATTGATTGGTGTTTGATTTTTGTTAATAGCTTCAAGCAGAAGCGAGCTAGAGCAGTTTTACTACAAGGGGGTCGAAAATTAGGTTTTTCCCAATTTTGAAGCATAAAGAAAGCTTGGATTAAGATAAAAATATGATTTTCGAACTCAGGGCATCAAGGCGGTTCGATTGGTCTTAAATTTGACTGAATTTGAAAACTTTTTTGAAATTGTGCCTAGAGGTGTGGAGGCCGGGTCGGTCGACTCAAAAAGCCTATCTTAAGACTCGCTTTTTGAGAATACCGTCCCACCCCTCCCACCTCTAGGCACTAGAATGCAAAGTTTCTCCAATTTAAATGAATCATACACCATTCTGACCGTCTTGACGCGCTGATTCCGAAAATCACATTTGTTTTTTGATTCGAGGTCATTTAGGGCCCAAAAATGGCCAAAAACCGTTTTTTCGGGGCCCTTTCAAAAAATAGTGTTTTTAAGCTTTTTAATGAAGCTACGACAAAAATAAAAAAACCATTCGATTCGTCTTGATCTGCTGAACATTTTCTACTAATATACTATGCCCTAAAAATGCGGTCTAAAGGGCTATTTTTAAAAAAAACTGGTTTTGGTCCCAGTATTTCACGTTTTTTGGTCCTTTAGAACCGTTTTCGGGGCATGGTATAGGGGTGCACCAAAAAGCTTTCCGAAAGAGCTAGCGTTGTGCAAAGTTTCATTTAAAAAAAAGGCGCCCCATGTAACTAAAAAATATTTTACTTTTGGTACCCGGATCGCGATTATGGTCAGCACGAAACCGACATGCCCCTGAACATGTACCTGCTGCTGTGACCAGGCGTACTGCCAGACAGAACAAACTAGTGCACCTAAAAGCTCACCGCACAAGCTTATTATGTTCTAGGAATTAGCTGATGAAACAATTATTCAGTGCCACAACAGCAAAGCAATTGTTGCTTTCGATGTGTCAATCTTTTTCTAAAAAAACTGATAGTACTGCTAGTTTTCGGTTTTTTTCAGTGACTCAATCGTTTTCGGGGCCTAGTATAGGGGTGCACTGAAAAGCATTCCGCAAGAGCTAGCTCAGTGTGAAATTTCATTTAAAAAAAGCGTCCCCCATGTAACTAAAAAGTATTTTACTGTTGGTACCCGGATCGCGATTATGGTCAGCACGAAACCGACATGCCCCTGAACATGTACCTGCTGCTATGACCAGGCGCACTGCCAGACAGAACAAACTAGTGCACCTAAAAGCTCACCGCACAAGCTTATTATGTTCTAGGAATTAGCTGATGAAACAATTATTCAGTGCCACAACAGCAAAGCAATTGTTGCTTTCGATTTGTCAATCTTTTCAACCTTTCAAAAAATAGTGTTTTTTTAGCTTTTTAATGAAGCTACGACAAAAATAAAAAAACCATTCGATTCCTCTTGATCTGCTGAACATTTTCTACTAATATACTATGCCCTAAAAATGCGGTCTAAAGGGCTATTTTTTTTAAAAAAAACTGGTTTTGGTTCCAGTATTTCACGTTTTTTGGTCCTTTAGAACCGTTTTCGGGGCATGGTATAGGGGTGCACCAAAAAGCTTTCCGAAAGAGCTAGCTTTGTGCAAAGTTTCATTTAAAAAAAGTCACCCCATGTAACTAAAGAGTATTTTACTTTTGGTACCCGGATCGCGATTATGGTCAGCACGAAACCGACATGCCCCTGAACATGTACCTGCTGCTGTGACCAGGCGTACTGCCAGACAGAACAAACTAGTGCACCTGAAAGCTCACCGCACCAGCTTATTATGTTTTTCAGTGCACCCCTATACTAGGCCCCGAAAACGGTTCTGAGTCACTGAAAAAAACCGAAAACTAGCAGTACTATCAGTTTTTTAGAAAAAGATTGACACATCGAAAGCAACAATTGCTTTGCTGTTGTGGCACTGAATAATTGTTTCATCAGCTAATTCCTAGAACATAATAAGCTGGTGCGGTGAGCTTTTAGGTGCACTAGTTTGTTCTGTCTCGCAGTACGCCTGGTCACAGCAGCAGGTACATGTTCAGGGGCATGTCGGTTTCGTGCTGACCATAATCGCGATCCGGGTACCAACAGTAAAATACTTTTTAGTTACATGGGGGACGCTTTTTTAAATGAAATTTCACACTGAGCTAGCTCTTGCGGAATGCTTTTCAGTGCACCCCCATACTAGGCCCCGAAAACGGTTCTGAGTCACTGAAAAAAAAACTGAAAACTAGCAGTACTATTAGTTTTTTTAGAAAAAGATTGACACATCGAAAGCAACAATTGCTTTGCTGTTGTGGCACTGAATAATTGTTTCATCAGCTAATTCTTAGAACATAATAAGCTTGTGCGTTGAGCTTTTAGGTGCACTAGTTTGTTCTGTCTGGCAGTGCGCCTGGTCACAGCAGCAGGTACATGTTCAGGGGCATGTCGGTTTCGTGCTGACCTTAATCGCGATCCGGGTACCAAAAGTAAAATACTCTTTAGTTACATGGGGTGACTTTTTTAAATGAAACTTTGCACAAAGCTAGCTCTTTCGGAAAACTTTTTGGTGCACCCCTATACCATGCCCCGAAAACGGTTCTAAAGGACCAAAAAACGTGAAATACTGGAACCAAAACCAGTTTTTTTAAAAATAGCCCTTTAGACCGCATTTTTAGGGCATAGTATATTAGTAGAAAATGTTCAGCAGATCAAGACGAATCGAATGGTTTTTTTATTTTTGTCGTAGCTTCATTAAAAAGCTAAAAAACACTATTTTTTGAAAGGTTGAAAAAATTGACAAATCGAAAGCAACAATTGCTTTGCTGTTGTGGCACTGAATAATTGTTTCATAAGCTAATTCCTAGAACATAATAAGCTTGTGCGGTGAGCTTTTAGGTGCACTAGTTTGTTCTGTCTGGCAGTGCGCCTGGTCACAGCAGCAGGTACATGTTCAGGGGCATGTCGGTTTCGTGCTGACCATAATCGCGATCCGGGTACCAAAAGTAAAATATTTTTTAGTTACATGGGGCGCCTTTTTTTTAAATGAAACTTTGCACAAAGCTAGCTCTTTCGGAAAGCTTTTTGGTGCACCCCTATACCATGCCCCGAAAACGGTTCTAAAGGACCAAAAAACGTGAAATACTGGGACCAAAACCAGTTTTTTTTAAAAATAGCCTTTTAAACCGCATTTTTATGGCATAATATATTAGTAGAAAATGTTCAGCAGATCAAGACGAATCGAATGGTTTTTTTATTTTTGTCGTAGCTTCATTAAAAAGCTTAAAAAACACTATTTTTTGAAAGGGCCCCGAAAAAACGGTTTTTGGCTATTTTTGAGACCTAAATGACCTCGAATCAAAAAACAAATGTGATTTTCGGAATCAGCGCGTCAAGGCGGTCAGAATGGTGTATGATTTAGTTTATTTCGAGAAACTTTGCATTCTAGTGCCTAGAGGGGGTTGCTATTCTGAAAAATCGGGTCTTAAATGGCTGCTGAGATTGCGCGAAAGTGTCGCACACAGATTTCGGAGCGCCTTGACAACGGGGGAGGCCACGCCCACTCGTATGCACGGTGCACTGCGTGCCGACGTTTGTAACTTGGCATGCCAGCATCACACTGATGTCTTGTTGGCAAAACAGGATGAAACAAATGAAGTGATCATTATCCCTTGCACCAAACATTCTCACGGCAGACATCAACGAATGCCGCGAGCGGACGCATCGCTGTGCGAGCGCAGACAAATGCGTCAACTTGGAGGGCAGCTACAAATGTTTGTGTGAGGCCGGCTTCGAATTCAATGACGACACGATGCAATGTGAAGGTGAACAGTCGTTCCGAAGAAACTCTGGTTGCACTGCACAGTGGCAGTCGCTGTGGTGCCTACTGTTGAACGCCGTTTGAAAACTGTGACATGATGATGCTGTCGTGGTTTGTAGTTAGCGGTGACATCGTGGTCTAAAACTGCACTCTGTGATACGGTGGCAAACAAACACGGCGTGCTGGCACTAGTCGCTACGCACACTGCTGTGCCATCGCATGTGTGCGTCTGTGTTTGTTGGCAACTGAGCAACATTACATTTGTTATAAGAGTGTGCCGGTGCGATGTCTTCAGACTATCACTTTAGTTGGAGAAAACTTTAGAAGTATGTCAAAAGTAGTTCCAAACGTTCCCGCCTTTTTTAACCAAAAAAAGTGTAATGAGAAAAATGAAACACGCATATCGATCGTTTCATTTCGTTGTGTCTTGCCGACCACAAGCATTGTGTTTTGCTGCCCAGTTTTGGTGTTGGGCTCAATTTGAGTTATTTCAGTTGTTTTTCCAAAACGTTCAGACGTTGACGAATGCGCGCGCTTCCAAGGGCACGTGTGCTCGTACAATGCCGACTGCGAAAACACACCGGGCCTGTTCGTTTGTCATTGTCATGTCGGCTACAAACTGGCCGCCGACGGACGCAACTGCGAGGGTTCGTGAAAATGTTTTCTGTGGAATGGTCTCAGAAAATGGTGCCCTTTGCGGCCGAGTGGCTGGGTATACAACTGATTTTTGATTGGATCAGAAAATCCAAGTTAAAGGCTGTATGGCACAGAGAAGCATTACTTGACAAAAGACCCAACGAATTGGCACATACAATCAATGTGATGTGTTAAAACATTTCTGGGTGTTTTTTATGGGTGATTCGCGGAACAATTGTACCTGTCGTTTTTCTCGGTTCTATTTGGAATGTCGTGTGGTTTGTGCCTTTGTTCCTCATAAATTTTGATCAACTAAAAACTGGAAAATGAAATCGTGCCCTGTTTTGTTCATTTTCAGCACCTTTTTTGTTGCAGACATTGACGAATGTGTTCTGGGGACGCACGGCTGCAAGCAACGTTGCATGAACGTGCCTGGCTCGTATCAGTGCATTTGTGATCCCGGCTACACGCTGAGTCGGGACGGTCGCAATTGCGAGGACATAGGTGAGAAACTGTTATTGGCTCAACGCTTTGTAGTTTGCAACATTCACCGGAACGGTTTCGGGAAATACCGCGTCAAGCATAGTGTGTGCCACTACGTTTCGTCAGCAATATGTTTAGCTATTGTTGCCAACCAACTGTTTTTTTGTGAATTGGCCGAAACGTTAGAATAAATTTGCATCTTGCTTTTTCTGAGAAGTTTTTCTGTATCTTTGAACTGTTTACAGACGACTTGTTTCAACTTCAACATGGGGAAAAGCAGTTTTCATAGCAAATTTTCAATTTACATTTGTCGCCGCCATCGTTCTTTTTTTGTGAAAAAAATTCGCCTTAGACTGCTTTTTTGATTGTTTGCAACAAACGTGACTGGTTTGCAGACGAATGCTCGCAGTGGGCGGGTGCGGGTGAGGCGCTGTGCATGGGCCGCTGCATCAACACGGCAGGCAGTTACCGCTGCGAATGTCCCCGGGGATACCGCGTGCAGGCAGACCAACGCACTTGCACAGGTCGCAACGCTCGCAAATGCTCTTTGAAACTCAGCATTCTCTTGATTTCCATTTCGTCTTTCGTCAAGAACTGGTCCGTTATTGATTGTTTGTCACCTTGACCGGATTTTCGGCCATTGATTAGTTCCTTGATTGATTGATTACTGATTACCCGCTTTCGATATCCAACCAATCAAGAACAAACACACTGATCCTGTCATGCAATTTGTCCGTTCATGGGGCACACGGATGTGACTTTCAGTGTCACCAGAAATCCGTGAGTCAAATATTTCGCACAAGTTCAAGTTGTGGCAAGGTTTTCATTACGAGCTACTACAGTACTATGGTGCTAACGCACACTGCTTTGCAGACATCGATGAATGCGCCGAGGGCGACTGTCAGAGTGACGACCGCATCTGCGTCAACACGCTTGGCTCGTTCAAGTGTCACCGTATTGAGTGCCCCGACAACTACGTGCACGATAGGCAGTTCAAAAAGTTGGTGGTCTGCAAGATTGACGAGTTTGAATTGATTTGTTGAAAAGTTGCAGCGATGAAAACCGAAAGGTTGGTGTAAGATGTTTTTCGCCATTTTATCCCGACTTTTTTCTACCTCACGCATTTCACTACTGACAAATTTGACGATTTCAGGTTTCATGTAACTAACTTTCTAACAACACATCTGTTTTGACTGATCTCATCTTCCAGAAGCATGGACTGATCCAAGATTTCCTCATTTGGCTGTTGCCTCTAAAACTACTAACTATAACTTTTGCAGTCAGTCCCCATTAAATACCATTGATTTTGACTGTCATTTGACCAAAGTTCTAGTTTGAAGACAGTGCACTCTGTTGTAGTGACTGTGACAGTGCACACTGCCCCCCCCCCCCCCCCCCCCCCCCCCCCCCCCCCCCCCCCCCCTCCCCTCCCCCTCCCCCCCCCCTCCCCCCCCCTCCCCCCCCCCCCCCTCCCCCCCCCCTCCCCCTCCCCCTCCCCCCCCCTCCCCCCCCCCTCCCCCTCCCCCTCTCCCCCCCCCCCCTCTCTCCCTCTCCCTCTCTCCCCTCTCCCTCTCTCCCTCTCCCTCTCTCCCCCTCCACTCTTGTCTCCCCTCCCCTCCCCCTCCCCCCTATACTTACAGGACACTGTTGTAGACTGTGACAGGCACTCTGTTGTAGTGACTGTGACAGGCACTCTGTGTAGGACTGGACAGGCACTCTGTGTAGTGACTGACAGGCACTCTGTTGTAGTGACTGTGACAGGCACTCTGGTAGTGACTGGAAGACTCTGGAGGACTGTGACAGGCACTCTGTTGTAGTGACTGTGACAGTGCACTCTGTTGTAGTGACTGTGACAGTGCACACTGTTGTAGTGACTGTGACAGTGACTCTGTTGTAGTGACTGTGACAGGCACACTGTTGTAGTGACTGTGACAGTGCACTCTGTTGTAGTGACTGTGACAGCACTCTGTTGTAGTGACTGTGACAGTGCACTCTGTTGTAGTGACTGTGACAGTGCACACTGTTGTAGTGACTGTGACAGTGCACTCTGTTGTAGTGACTGTGACAGTGCACACTGTTGAGTGACTGTGACAGTGCACTCTGTTGTAGTGACTGTGACAGGCACTCTGTTGTAGTGACTGTGACAGTGCACTCTGTTGTAGTGACTGTGACAGTGCACTCTGTTGTAGTGACTGTGACAGTGACTCTGTTGTAGTGACTGTGACAGTGCACACTGTTGTAGTGACTGTGACAGTGACTCTGTTGTAGTGACTGTGACAGTGCACTCTTTGTAGTGACTGTGACAGTGCACACTGTTGTAGTGACTGTGACAGGCACTCTGTTGTAGTGACTGTGACAGTGCACTCTGTTTAGTGACTGTGACAGTGACTCTGTTGTAGTGACTGGACAGGCACACTTGTAGTGACTGTGACAGGCACTCTGTTGTAGTGACTGTGACAGGCACACTGTTGTAGTGACTGTGACAGTGCACTCTGTGTAGGACTGTGACAGGCACACTGTTGTAGTGACTGTGACAGGACTCTGTTGTAGTGACTGTGACAGGCACTCTGTTGTAGTGACTGTGACAGGCACTCTGTTGTAGTGACTGTGACAGGCACACTGTTGTAGTGACTGTGACAGGCACTCTGTTGTAGTGACTGTGACAGGCACACTGTGTAGTGACTGTGACAGGCACTCTGTTGAGTGACTGTGACAGGCACTCTGTTGTAGTGACTGTGACAGGCACTCTGTTGTAGTGACTGTGACAGGCACACTGTTGTAGTGACTGGACAGGCACTCGTGTAGTGACTGTGACAGGCACTCTGTTGTAGTGACTGTGACAGTGCACACTGTTGTAGTGACTGTGACAGTGCACACTGTTGTAGTGACTGTGACAGGCACTCTGTTGTAGTGACTGTGACAGGCACTCTGTTGTAGTGACTGTGACAGGCACACTGTTGTAGTGACTGTGACAGGCACTCGTTGTAGTGACTGTGACAGTGCACTCTGTTGTAGTGACTGTGACAGTGCACACTGTTGTAGTGACTGTGACAGTGCACTCTGTTGTAGTGACTGTGACAGTGCACTCTGTTGTAGTGACTGTGACAGTGCACTCTGTTGTAGTGACTGTGACAGTGCACTCTGTTGTAGTGACTGGACAGGCACTCTGTTGTAGTGACTGGACAGGCACACTGTTGTAGTGACTGTGACAGTGCACTCTGTTGTAGTGACTGTGACAGTGCACACGTTGTAGTGACTGTGACAGTGCACTCTGTTGTAGTGACTGTGACAGTGCACACTGTTGTAGTGACTGTGACAGGCACTCTGTTGTAGTGACTGTGACAGTGCACACTGTTGTAGTGACTGTGACAGTGCACTCTGTTGTAGTGACTGTGACAGTGCACTCTGTTGTAGTGACTGTGACAGTGCACTCTGTTGTAGTGACTGTGACAGTGCACTCTGTTGTAGTGACTGTGACAGTGCACTCTGTTGTAGTGACTGTGACAGTGCACTCTGTTGTAGTGACTGTGACAGTGCACTCTGTTGTAGTGACTGTGACAGTGCACTCTGTTGTAGTGACTGTGACAGTGCACTCTGTTGTAGTGACTGTGACAGTGCACACTGTTGTAGTGACTGTGACAGTGCACACTGTTGTAGTGACTGTGACAGTGCACTCTGTTGTAGTGACTGTGACAGTGCACTCTGTTGTAGTGACTGTGACAGTGCACTCTGTTGTAGTGACTGTGACAGTGCACACTGTTGTAGTGACTGTGACAGTGCACTCTGTTGTAGTGACTGTGACAGTGCACACTGTTGTAGTGACTGTGACAGTGCACTCTGTTGTAGTGACTGTGACAGTGCACACTGTTGTAGTGACTGTGACAGTGCACTCTGTTGTAGTGACTGTGACAGTGCACACTGTTGTAGTGACTGTGACAGTGCACTCTGTTGTAGTGACTGTGACAGTGCACTCTGTTGTAGTGACTGTGACAGTGCACTCTGTTGTAGTGACTGTGACAGTGCACTCTGTTGTAGTGACTGTGACAGTGCACTCTGTTGTAGTGACTGTGACAGTGCACTCTGTTGTAGTGACTGTGACAGTGCACTCTGTTGTAGTGACTGTGACAGTGCACTCTGTTGTAGTGACTGTGACAGTGCACTCTGTTGTAGTGACTGTGACAGTGCACTCTGTTGTAGTGACTGTGACAGTGCACTCTGTTGTAGTGACTGTGACAGTGCACACTGTTGTAGTGACTGTGACAGTGCACACTGTTGTAGTGACTGTGACAGTGCACACTGTTGTAGTGACTGTGACAGTGCACTCTGTTGTAGTGACTGTGACAGTGCACTCTGTTGTAGTGACTGTGACAGTGCACACTGTTGTAGTGACTGTGACAGTGCACACTGTTGTAGTGACTGTGACAGTGCACACTGTTGTAGTGACTGTGACAGTGCACTCTGTTGTAGTGACTGTGACAGTGCACTCTGTTGTAGTGACTGTGACAGTGCACTCTGTTGTAGTGACTGTGACAGTGCACTCTGTTGTAGTGACTGTGACAGTGCACTCTGTTGTAGTGACTGTGACAGTGCACTCTGTTGTAGTGACTGTGACAGTGCACTCTGTTGTAGTGACTGTGACAGTGCACTCTGTTGTAGTGACTGTGACAGTGCACTCTGTTGTAGTGACTGTGACAGTGCACTCTGTTGTAGTGACTGTGACAGTGCACTCTGTTGTAGTGACTGTGACAGTGCACTCTGTTGTAGTGACTGTGACAGTGCACTCTGTTGTAGTGACTGTGACAGTGCACTCTGTTGTAGTGACTGTGACAGTGCACTCTGTTGTAGTGACTGTGACAGTGCACTCTGTTGTAGTGACTGTGACAGTGCACACTGTTGTAGTGACTGTGACAGTGCACACTGTTGTAGTGACTGTGACAGTGCACACTGTTGTAGTGACTGTGACAGTGCACTCTGTTGTAGTGACTGTGACAGTGCACTCTGTTGTAGTGACTGTGACAGTGCACTCTGTTGTAGTGACTGTGACAGTGCACTCTGTTGTAGTGACTGTGACAGTGCACTCTGTTGTAGTGACTGTGACAGTGCACTCTGTTGTAGTGACTGTGACAGTGCACTCTGTTGTAGTGACTGTGACAGTGCACTCTGTTGTAGTGACTGTGACAGTGCACTCTGTTGTAGTGACTGTGACAGTGCACTCTGTTGTAGTGACTGTGACAGTGCACTCTGTTGTAGTGACTGTGACAGTGCACTCTGTTGTAGTGACTGTGACAGTGCACTCTGTTGTAGTGACTGTGACAGTGCACACTGTTGTAGTGACTGTGACAGTGCACTCTGTTGTAGTGACTGTGACAGTGCACTCTGTTGTAGTGACTGTGACAGTGCACTCTGTTGTAGTGACTGTGACAGTGCACACTGTTGTAGTGACTGTGACAGTGCACTCTGTTGTAGTGACTGTGACAGTGCACTCTGTTGTAGTGACTGTGACAGTGCACACTGTTGTAGTGACTGTGACAGTGCACACTGTTGTAGTGACTGTGACAGTGCACTCTGTTGTAGTGACTGTGACAGTGCACTCTGTTGTAGTGACTGTGACAGTGCACTCTGTTGTAGTGACTGTGACAGTGCACTCTGTTGTAGTGACTGTGACAGTGCACTCTGTTGTAGTGACTGTGACAGTGCACTCTGTTGTAGTGACTGTGACAGTGCACTCTGTTGTAGTGACTGTGACAGTGCACTCTGTTGTAGTGACTGTGACAGTGCACTCTGTTGTAGTGACTGTGACAGTGCACTCTGTTGTAGTGACTGTGACAGTGCACTCTGTTGTAGTGACTGTGACAGTGCACTCTGTTGTAGTGACTGTGACAGTGCACTCTGTTGTAGTGACTGTGACAGTGCACTCTGTTGTAGTGACTGTGACAGTGCACTCTGTTGTAGTGACTGTGACAGTGCACTCTGTTGTAGTGACTGTGACAGTGCACTCTGACACAGAGATGGCGCACGCACGCTGCTGTGAGATTGTCTTCGTGTTTGTGGTGTTTAGTTTTGTGACTGTGCAGGCTACAATCGAGGGCACGCTCTTCATACCAGAACTTTACGCTCGCAGAAACAAAACGGATGTATTGTAGATGCACATGTTTCTGTCGGGTACAGATGCAGAAACAGATGCAATTGCAAGAATGCGTGTTTCTGCGTGCACGCATCAGCATTGCTTTCTGTGCGCCCAAGCCACACACACACACACACAGCCGCTGCAACCGCGTGCCACAGAGCTGTGCGAGTGGCGACTACGACTGTGAGCAGCGTGCCGAGTACATCTCGCACGAGTACATCGCACTGCCGAGGTTGGTCGACTTCGGAGGCGACAGGTCCATGCTGAAGCTGTTCACGTTGAAAGGGCCCAAGTCGCTGACGACCACGCTGCGCTTCTCGATGACGCTGACGCGCGCAAAGCCCATCCGCAGCTTCACGACGTCCGCCATCCGCAACGACTTTCTGCTGCAGCGCGGCGCCCAGCACAACTCGGTCGTGGTCGGCCTGCGCAACGCGCTCGACGGCCCGCAGGACGTCTACCTCGACGTCGACGTGCAGATCCTCCACCTGAACAAGTACGTCGGCAGGTACGCCGCCAAACTCGTCGTGCACGTCTCCGAGTACGAGACGCGCTCGTACAACTTTTGAACGGCCGCAATGTTGTACGTGCGCGGACTGACAGGGTGACGCCACGTGTCTCTGAATAAACTGCTCGTCTGAACGCGGTCGCCGTGCTGCACCTTTGCAGTTGTGGCGCCTGGTGTTTTCTGGTGATGTTGCACACAAAAACACACTGACACGCGTTCTAGAAATGTCGCTCACAAAAAAACGCACGTGCTCAGAGAAATCGCACTCCGCCGTTCAGACGAGGGCTTCATTTATGTAAACGTTCTGTCGATACGACTCTCTTGTTTTGTGGACAGTTTTTGACTGATCGTGTATGCATGCATGCCAATTTTGAATTGGGTTTCATTGTTGTGATGATTTCAAATCAATCAACACTTGTATGTCAAAAATGAGTTATTTCATGACTCAAAATGTGTTAATTGTGATTGTGATAAAGACTGAAGATAACAAAAATAACCATTTTTTGTCCTACTTTTTTTCTTGTTTCAACTATACTTCAAACTCAACTTTAGTTGTGCAACACCTAGCCTGTAAAAATACAACTAAAAATAAATAAACTAACCCATCAAGAGAATGAGCTGATTTTCAACGCTGCTTTTTTGTTTCGCAGCGCAAACAAACATACTGGCTTATGTACATACGTTGCACGTGCATTGTCTAATGCTTTTACGTGGCGGCCATTGTGTTGCTTGTGACTGTGCAACATTATCCTCAAGATGCGCTCATAATTGTTGTAGCCGTTCCCATTTAAAAAATGATTTACGGTACTTCAAACTGGGTTCCAGACTGATAAACGACGGTTATTTCTGCATAAAAAACTGCCTCGCGTTCGACCCAACATGCCAGGCAAACTTCACAAAATCAATCAGCTATCAATTCACTACTCTACCATCGATTAAGATGCTACGTCGACCAATCGAGGTATCTCTTTTATTGGATCCTTAGATTTAAAACTAAAAAACTGGTTGTACTTGTACACGACTCTACAGGCTTGCTGCCTGTCCAGTGACACATGTTTTTTGGCACGTTCGTTTTCTTGTAATGGATTGCCAATACGTTGCACCAACATGGATGAGAATCGCAAGGTTTTGAACAATTTTTGTGGTTTTTTAAAATCAGGTGACACGAGTGTGGACGGAAAGTCTGGACAGCAACCCTTACTATGTCCGATACCACATGGACGACGCAAGTGACCGTGCGTTTGTGGTCGAGCAACAACGAAGCATTGGTGAATTGTATTGAAAATGTTATCTTTTTAATGCTTCACAGTTGACCGTTGTTTGTTTGTTTGTATGTTTGTTTAAATCATTTGTTTCTGAGCAATATGTGGCATGGTTTTTCACTGCAGATTTTTATCAAATTAGTAATCCAATAGTTTTGTGAATCAATTCTGCTGAGTAATCACATTTGTTTGGTTTCCATTAACTGGCACTGGTTGGCTTTATATTTCAGGAATCATCAAACTAAAAGAGCCAATTCGCGGGCCGAAAACAGTGGAGCTGCACTTGCACATGAACGTGTTCAGCAGAAGTAACGTGCTGGTCAGTCATAATGTTGCAATCATCTACGTTCACGTCGCAGAATTTTTCATTTGAGGTTTTCCATTTTTATTTTGAGTTTCACGTCAAACAATTTTGCCAAAGGTTTCTTTTGTTCAATTCGGCGCACCGATAAATGCCATGTACAGTGAGTTTACCGTTTTTACAATTTTGCTTTGCTTTTCAAAAGAAGTTGGTTTGTATTGTCGATTGTTGTGACTGATTTGACCTTAGTGAGGAGCGAAAAGCGACTCCTAGTGTGAAAAAGCCGTGCACTTTCGTTTGCGAAATTCCAATCAAACACACCAGTTTGCGTTCTTGTGTTTTTGTTTCTGACTGAGAAACGTTGAAATCGCATGAAAGTACTCACGGTTTTTAGGTAAAGACTCCCTTCTTTGGTGTTTCAAATTCAAATTCAAAAATAACAGTTCTGTTATCTACTATACTAAAAAAATACTTTGTCTGTCCGTCTGTCTGTCTGTCCGTCCAACTTTTTGCTATTTAAGGTAGCGAAATCCAAATGTTGCTATCACTTTTTAACAATTTTTCTATGCGAATCATTTTCTCTCTTTTGGTTTTCAACAACGAGTCATCATGATTCATTCAGTTCTGTCATCAACGTTCCGTCGCAATGGTCAGGGGTTGGTTGGTGGTAATGTAAAAAGATAAGATTATAATGTGCGCGAACGAATTGCTCTAAAGAAGCCATTATCTCACAGAATGGACGGCACATCCGATTATGATCGATAGCAAGAATTGGAAAAACGGGTTCCCCAATAAAACGAATTTGCTACTTTGAAAAACCAACAGAAACAAAATTGACTTTTGAATTTTTTTGTACAAAAGTAGTTTTCCTGTGAATAAAAAATTGAATCCCATATTTTTTCTGAACCAAATACACAGGTAACGTTGAGCGGATCAAAGCAAAATGAAACAGGTAGATCGATTGTGAGAGCACTAAACAAACAACAATTTTTACAAGATTTTAACTAAAATTTTGTGACTTTCAAGAAGCAAAATTGTGAACACAAATTTGCATTTTTGAAAAAGCAGAAACTGAAATCATGTTGTTTGAAAAAACATTTTTGTGCAAAAGCAGGCTTACTATAAAAAACACAAATGCGATTGTGCAAATAAACGGGTATCGATTCCGGCCAGTTCTGTAAAATAAAAAACGGGCCGCTTTGGGTAAAACTTAGGGACTTTGAAAAATGAAATTGTCAAACAATCAAGTCACGTTTGAACAATTTCAGTCAACCAGAAAAAAATCTAACGGGGACGACTTGCCTTTAACAGAGTTCAACTTAACTAACCCAGAACAAACGGGAGCAGCAAATTCAATTGGTTTAGAAAAAAAATTCTCAACGATAGCAAAATCAGCAAAACAGCTATAAAAAATCATTTTTGACATGGCTGACACTAATTGACTGATTGAATTGACACCGAATCGAGAAGCTTGAAAACAAACATTTGAAACGTTTGAAAAGCACTTTTAAAAATCGAGCGGGTTCAGGAGATAAAAATAAAAGCGGAACGCTTGCCCAAACAATGAACGGCATCAACGAATTTAAATGCATGAAAGCTTTGGTTAAAATGTCGACAAATTCGCGGCTCCACCTTGCTCTTAACAAAATCGATAACATTTCTTACCCGGGCCGTAGGCACGGGTCAACTGCTAGTATATTTCAAAAACACAGTTCAGCAGTCGTTTTGAATGCATTTCAGCACCCTTTTACATGCAATCTGTTGATTGGCTGCATTGGGGGTGGCACCGTACAGCCAATTCCAATTGCCGTGCCGAGAACTGTGAATGCATCTGCTGTTGTACTGCTGTTTGGTTTTGACCGTTTTGATATTTGATGCAATTATACAGGGTGATCCAAAAAAATACACGGCTTGACTCTAGCTCGCCAACGGGTGAATTGGTTTGAGCTGAAATTTTAACCAAGCATCGACGTCGAAAAATCTGCAGCACTGTTTTTGGCGGGGCAACTGAATGCTGTTGATTGTTTCGACACCACGCATGACTCGCACGAGTCGGATGCACTCTTCTAGTCGTTTTGTACATTTGTAAGGGACACTCCACTTTGTTTTAACCAAACCATCTACCCGTTGGCGAGCTAGAGCCGATTCTTGACGTATAGTTTTTTGGATCACCCGATACATTTTGGT